>CM042229.1:21109664-21372164 GCA_023566465.1 Cottus gobio | reverse complement strand
ACTTGTTTTTCTGTTTAGATAAGATGTATAGAAAGACCAGGGCTGTCTCTAGCTCCACCATAAAACGGAGGGCACATCAAGATGTTGAAAAAAGACTTGAACAAATTATGGAGGATTGCACAAATTTTACTGACTTTCAACTGACACCAGAAAGGGGCCATGTTGGTGCCAGTGAGGAGTTTTTGGAAAGTTTAAATTGCACAGACGATACAAATTGTCTAGACACTCCAACTGGAGTAGTCTTTAGTGAGGAAGAAGGTGGCATGGAAGTAGATGCAGACGTAATTGATGGTTTTGTCGTTGGCGGTGATGGGCAAAGTCTGACATCTGATTCAGAACAGTCTGATGATGAACATGAAACATTTTCCCTCTCTAAAAGTATTTCCAACTGGGCCATACACTTTGGCATTTCTTTGGTTGCTTTGACAGCACTATTGGGCATACTTCGTATTTTCCATCCTGATCTTCCAAGGGATGCCAGGACCCTTCTTAGGACTAAGACAAAAAACTCAATCCTGGAAAGGGCTGGGGGACAGTACCACTATCTTGGTATTCTGCTTTCGCTGAGAAGTACACTGTTCAAGTATGTGCATACACTGGCAGACAGTTTCACTTTGAAGTTGCAAATAAACATAGATGGACTTCCTTTATTCAAAAGCTCTAGTCTGCAACTGTGGCCCATCCTTGGTCTGCTATTAAATGTTCCCATGAAAGAACCAGTCGTGATAGGTTTATTCTGTGGACCAAAGAAACCCAGCTCAGCAAAAGAGTTCCTTGAAAATTGTGTTACAGAGTTGCAACAGCTTGAAAACGGTTTTGATATTGAGGGTAAGACATTGAAACTCAAACTGGACACAGTCATTTGTGACACACCAGCCAGGTCATTTGTTAAGAACACAAAGAACCACAATGGCTACCATGGTTGTGACAAATGTATGCAGCCTGGGAAATACATTAACAGACGCATGACATATCCATGTACAGACTTTGCTCTAAGGACAGACGAATCATTTGAAAACATGGTTGATGAGGGTCATCATCATGAGGGGCCACATCCATTTCTTGGCAGCAGTGTTGGCATGGTTTCTCAATTCCCTTTGGATTACATGCATTTGGTTTGTTTAGGTGTTGTTAGACGATTGCTACATATCTGGCTCAGGGGTCCTCTAAACTTCCGACTGCCTGCAAGAATTGTAGATAGAATGTCAACAAAACTGCTAGAAATGCATCCTTATGTTCCTGTGGAGTTTGCCCGAAAGCCAAGATAGCTGCGAGAATTAGATCGGTGGAAGGCCACAGAATTAAGGCAGTTTCTACTGTACACAGGACCTATAATACTAGGAACCTTTCTAGACAGAAATATGTACAGCAATGTCATGCTTCTCTTCTCCGGTATTGCCATTTTAATAAGTCCTAGACTCTGTAGTAACGCTCAGTATGCTCACACCTTACTTAGATCGTTTCTCAGTCACTTTAGTGAGATGTATGGCAAAGATCAAATTGTTTATAATGTTCACGGTTTGGTCCATCTGGCAGATGAAGTACAACGACATGGTTGCCTTGACTCATTTTCTGCATTTCCGTAAGAGTTACCTGCACAAGCTGAAAAAGCTAGTCAGAAAACCAGAATTTCCCCTTGCACAAATTATCCGTCGATTGTCAGAGAAGAGAATTACTGACACTCCTTTAAATGTAACCCGTTTTAAAAAACAACACTTTGTTGGACCAATTGTAGGTGGACTGTCAGTGAAAGCACAGTATGGTGAGATGGCCTGTGACAAGTGGACTGTTAAAGTTTCAACCAGGGATAATGTTTTTGTCATTGGAAACAACATTTGTTACATACATAACATTGTAGAATGCAGTGATGGAGTGTATGTGGTATACAAGGAATGTTCAGAGAAGTATTTGTTCTTCACTTACCCATTCAACTCAGACTATTTGAATATTTATAAAGTTGACCAAACATCAGATACACTTAAGTGTGTTAACATTTCAGAGCTTGTTCAAAAATGTGCTCTTTTGCCTCATAGGGATGGTTTTGTGGCTATACCCCTATTTCATTATTTTTAGTTATGTAATCTGCATATTCCCCGGGATAACTATGGTATTGGGGGTTATGGTTAGGTATTTATGGTTGTATTAGTTGTAGCTCTTGTGTTCTAATGTGAGCAGTTCAAATTTAAGCTATAGTTTTTACTTAGTTGGTGTGAAATAAGGGTCAAAGACAGACAAAAACTGACCGACTGCTTCCCCATAATCACTGTGATATAATCACTGTGATATAATCACTGTGATATAATCACTGTGATCTATGTGAGTACAATATGTTTAATCACATTTTTTTTCAAACAATAATTCACATACTCCTGCCTATAGGGACTGATGACACTGTTTTATTGTTTCTTTTCCTTTTTCAGGATGTTCTACTTAATTGAATTCATTACAAGCAAAACAATTGCAGTGGTGCCAAAATGTTGGTACGAGGATGGTGACTGCTTTTGGCCTAATTACTCGAAGGATGAGAGAGTGGACAAGGCTGTCAGAAACACTGAAGAGCCTGGATCTGACTGGCAGGCACATGTCGTCAGATTAATTAGATCATGTGGTATGCTAATTATATATTCATATTCTAATATTCTGTTTATAATTCTGTACTTGTTTTTTATTCTGTGAATTTGACTTCATTTTTAGGTGATTACTTGGAGGCAAGGAGATGGATGAAAAGATATATGTCCTGCGACACATCTGATCTTCAGTCGGAAGGGGAAGAAATGATTCCATTAAAGAGGAGGCCAGTGCCAGTGTGAGTAAATCAGTATATGTTTTTAATTTTCTTTAGATCTTTTTTACCCTAATTTAAAAAACAAATGCATCTGTCATTCAGTGTTAGTATGACGAATGAGTATTTTTCTAACCCTCTTTATAGACATCACTATGGGGACTCAGATGACAGTGAGGAAAATCCTCCCAAAAAAAGATCCCGAGGTCCATTTATGAGCAACACAGTTGCCCCTCCAACTGTTTCCCCTCTTCCCCCTGCCAGAGGTCCATCCACTAGCAACACAGTTGCCCCTCCAACTGTTGCCCCTCCTCCCCCTCTTCCACATACTTCATCACCAGCAGGACAGCAAACACCTGCAAGCCAGGGGTACAGACCAACTTGGCGAGGGGGAAGGTGTGGATCAGACACCATTGCCTGCTGTGGTGAGCAATAACTCAAACAGCTATGGGATTCAAATTGAACCTTTAATCATTTCACTTTTTAAAATGTTAACAATTGTTAATTGTATACCGCATATATTACAATACACACTCCAATATTGAATCCAAGCAAATATGATTATTAGGATTGCATTACTGGAACTGTATAAAACCACCGTTTCCATATTTTAAGTTAAATCGGTTGTCCAAATGATTTTTTAACCTTATTCTAATATATTTTAACTGCACAAGTTCAGATGATGAACTTATTGGAAAATATGAAGCAGCAGCTTGACCAACTGATGGTCAAATTTGACAATTTCACAAGTCAGCAACCCTCTGGCCAAGAAGTCGAGGTGACTGGACACACCATTCCTTTTCCATTTACCTGGAGGAAGTGAACCTTTTTGAGGAGCAGCTCAAAGATCCCTCCAACTTTCAGCTGAAGAAGCGTGTGGTGAGTTTTTTTGTTTTATTTAGCATCTCCAGAAAATCTGAATAAAATGTATCTGTATTTTAACTATTGTATGTAAATAACAGCTGTTTGATGGATGAATTTTCTAAAACATACTGTAAAGTATCAGATATTAATAGTATTTTTTTGATCCATTTTAGATTTCCTCTCTGGCAACCATTGGAGGATATGATACTAAGCGGGTGACATGGAACATCCTCGCCCACATGTTTAGCGATGATGTAGGGAAGGGCATCAATTGGAAAGGAGTGAATGGGAAAAAGTCCTTCAGCCAGATGGCGTCAAAGACTTTGCTCCTGCGTAAGTAACTAATATTTAATGAAAATAATTTAAGTCCCCATGAGGTCTTAGGTAGTGTTCAAACTTACAAATTAGCATACTTCCCAGATCCTTTTTAACAGTGCTAAATTTATTATTTGAATTGCAACTTCATTCTCTGCTCAGGTAGATGTTACTCAACTATATATTATAGATAATAGTTATGTTATATTACCTCTGAATGCAGCATAGCAAACGGTTTAAGTGTCAGACAGCCATAGCTTTTAGACTGCATGTCTGCTGTATGTTGCACTGAGGATTCATGAGATTTTGTATCTGCTTGTGTGTTTACAGATGCCGTCAGAAAGAATAATGTGACACGTGCGGCCACGGATGATGACATTGTGAAACACGCAATTAGGTGGTTCAACCTGGCATCAGACCGGGGTAGCTCCAGGCGGCGTGCTGCAAATAAACCCCTCACTGAATAAAATGGAAAAAAACAGAGACCTGTTGGTTCTCCAATAGTGATTGTTCATAATGATACATACAAGTCTAAAAATAATTTTGTCCTTTTAATAAAACACTTTTTGATATAATTTATGGTTTCATTTCTTTTTTCCATTTTAAATATGAGATTTTTCTGTAGTTATTTTGAGTAATGGAGGATCTGGGCCAAATGAGCTGCTTTATGAATGAGTCCAAATTTAATATGGGTGGCGCATCCATTCCGGATCCCGGTCAGATACGTCTGGATCCGGAATGGATGTTTGGCGCGCATCCATTCCGGATCCGTCCCGCTGTGCATCTAGACTCCGATCCGGACCCGTTTCGCTGATCCGTTACGGAGCCTATGATACCTCCAGCGCGGATCCGGAACGGAGTCAGTTTGCTATCTGGGGTCATATTAACGTCATATTGAGAAACTGACAGGTTTTTTTTCGACAGTATCATTTACATTGCATCCTTTTCTCCCACTGGATTGTTTCGTCCACTTGTAATGTTTGCTCACTGGCTCATCTATACTTAGACTGTAATAATCGGACCCGACACGGAGCTTCCAACCTTACGTCTTTATTACATCCTGCCCCCTAATCTCGCGAGGACGAGCTTTTTATCTGAGGGCTACGGTGTCCCGTTTGGGACATACAGTCAGGATGTTACACACTGTTGCTTGTTATAGCTTGGAAATAGTCCGGTTGCTCTAAAAAATAATATACATTTTCTCCTCTCCTCCAGTCTCCACTGCCGATCATATATTTAATCCATCATCCTACATTTCAAAGGAGATACTTTCTACAAACCACCCGTCAATTAATGTAATTCGTCTAGTTTCCAAATGTTACACATACCAAACACCGGAGACAGTATAGATTATCTGTGTCATGTAAATGAAATGCCTGGTTACTGAACTGAAAATATTTGTTCGGCTGGTTGTAGTTATTCGGTTACAAGAAAGTATCACAAAGATATATCTCTGCAATGACCACCAGCATGGAATGATGTGTATTTGCACGTGATGACAATTAGACCATAAACTGAGGCCGCTGCAGCTTTAACAGGCTGCGGCGCGCTCCCGCGAACGGCAATCACTTTGGAGCACGAGCGTCGCGCCAGTATTCGTGGAATCCTATTTGGGTTCAAACTTTCAAACGGAGGGGAGGAGCCTGAAAGACCGCAGTCTTCTCCCGTTCTCGTTTTGAGTTCAAGACACGCTATTGGCCAACTCTCTTATCTCGCGATAGTAGTGTGACCAATTGCAGCGCAGCAACCCCAACTTAAACCGTATGTGTCTTTTCCTGCGGGGTAGCAAGCGACGTATCTATCTCTTGTTGTGCTGCTGTGGGTGGACTGTCTCCGCGCACTCTGACTCACAACATAGCTGACAACAAGGTACGTTATCGGTTCTAACTTTACCGAAATGTTTAGATCCAGCGAGTGCACGAGACTCCTCGTGACGGAACATGATGTATTGCTTTGTTCCCCTTTCAGCATCCATTGATTTGACTAGTCGAGGCATCACAATGGACAACGTCGCAGTTTCTAGACGAAACAACACCCATACAAAAGTAAGGTTGATTACGTCAATGAATATTGTATGAAATATTACTACATGCAGATATTTTAATATATATGTTATGTTATTATTCTTATTCTTATTATTAGGGAAACAAGGAGAATGCTCAGCCTGCATATGAAAGCAGGTCCTTCATCAGAAGAGACAAAATGTCTGCAAACTCCCTCCAACTGACAAATGAGGACACCCTGGCAAGAAAGGCTCCTCTTAAAGCCAAGACGGCCCCACAGTCAACACCTGCCGAGGCTTTGAGGAAGGGAAAGACTGTGCAGAAAGTAGCCGCTGCTTCTGATGTCAGACTGCGTCAAACACACAGCCGGGCCTTCCTCACCGAGCAGACTGGGAAACGGCTCCCGACCGCTCCGCCGTCATCAAAATCTGCTCCCGGCATGTACAAAGGCAAGATTGTCCAGTCAAAAATTGGATCCATTTGGAGGTCAACCGCCACCATGGGCGGGGCAGACCTCAAACCACCAGCACCCAAAACAGGGGACCAAAGGGTTGGAACTGTGATGAAAAGCAGGTCCAAACTGGTTGCTGACCTTCCTGGACACGGCGCATACAAACCTGTGCAGACCAGGCCCACGTCAGCGATGGATGGACCCGCTCAGGGGACCAGGCCTGCTGCCAGTCGTCCTGCTGGAGTCCACTCCGCTCGCCCTCCTGCCAGGACCGTCTCAACAACACTAGCCAGTGCCAGCTCTAGAAACACCAGAGTGGCCCCCACCAAGGGAAGTGGGACTCAGTGCTCAAAGCCAAAGATCCTAGTGACGAACAAGCAGGTCTCAAGTGCACTCAGTCAGTACAGATTCACCATGGAGACTGTTGAGGAGAGACGGTAACGCACGCGCACACACACACACACACTCTCACACGTCCCCGTGCCACTATGGATCACAAATGCTCAAAGTGTTTATGTTCCCTCCTGCAGGGCGAAACTGGCAGAGTGGCGGGCCTCCAAGGGCAAGACCTCCAAGAGACCAGCCATGATGACCGCAGAACCCGCCAGGGTCTCTGCAGAGCTCAAGCCTCAGCCGGCTGCACCGCGCGACCCCCAACCCAAACTGGGAGCCCGCGAGCCAGACGCCAAGGAAGCAGTGGTCAACACGCACAGCCGAACTCCGACGGTCATGAACACCACTCTGGACCTGCTCGACACGTCTGATGATGACCCGCAGGGCAGCGTGGATGATGTAAGGACACGCACTGTTTGTCTGTCTCCATCTCTGGATTAAAATCTATTAATGTTGCATCACGCTCTTTTCTCTGTCTCATTCTGACAGATTGTTGTAAACCTGTGTGACGCTTTGGAAGCCATGACGACGCCCTCTAGAGCTGATGGTAAGTCCACCGGTGGCTGTTCACTATGATTTGTGTTGTCGTTAAGCGGCATGAGGTTCATTCGTCCACTCAGGGCACCGGGTGAATAATATGTACACAAACACCTTCTTGTGTCCATTAGAGCGCTCTCCGGTGCTGGACGTGTGCGGTGAAGTCAAAATGGAGGACGGCAAACCACAGTCTGAATGTGAAGGGGAGCAGAAGGAGATGTTTGAGGATGTTGAGCAAGTGAAGGATGAAGCAGAAGAAAGTGAGGATGATGAGGAAGAAAAATGTAATGTTAAGTGTGTGAAGGAGGCCACGCCACACCTGGAGGATGCTTCAGTAATAAAGTACAGTGTGAAGACCACGCCGTACCTGCAGAGGTGAGTCCATCCACTTCTCATCTGCAACCAGCTGTTGAACAATGGCAACAAAGTTATCTTCTCTTCACGTCTCACTTATGTATTTATTTCCTTCAAACATCCTTTGCTTAGTGTCAAGAAGACGATTAATGACGAGGCCAGCACAAGCAGGTCCAGGAGACAGAGCAACATCAAAGATCTGAAGTTCCTCACACCGGTTCGCCGTTCCTGCCGCATCGAGCGAAAAGCCTCCCGCCTGCCGCCGATGCTGGTTGATCCGGATCCCTGCGTGTCGTCGCTGGCCGAGCTGCTGAAGCTGGATGACGACAACAACGCCTACATCTACAGGAAAAACCATGCACTTCCAGATGATCTGCCAGACCAGAATGCGAGGGGCTCTGTAAATGTGTAATGTGCAATGGAAAAAAAAGTTACTTAAATGTATGGGACTGGAGCTAACAGACACTTTATACTTATGGTTTTAAATGGTTCTTTTATTAATCAATTTTTAACATATTGGGAGGGGAACCATATTCCCCTCATTGTTTTGAATGTATGACACTATTGTTCATTTTACTATAAGTTGCCATGTATTGCCAAATGCACTGCAATAAAAGAATATTGTCTTATCATAAATGGTTATGCTTTGTTGGTTATACTCTAGAAATCATGTCTCAAATGTAGCTTTAAGTTCCAGCTCATTTTGAGAGCATGTGAGCTTCTAACCACATATTGTTGACCGAATTAAGAACATCATTCCTCTAATGACATCAAACACGGGATTCAAGTTTCTTGATTCAACTAACGCAGGGGTTAGCATCCCACGGCAATTCAGTCTGATTTGTTTTTGTACAGCAGACAATATTGCAAAGGGAACCCCTTATCTTGGTGTATGAGAAAATACAATTAACTAAAATGTGCACACATGATCTGGTTCTGCCCCAAACTACTGAGAGACGATGTTTAAAGTCCTCTGAGTCCCTTAATCTAAACATTTTACCCAATGCCTGGATGTGCATCTTTGGTGTACAGAGGAATGGAGATCAAACTTTAATGAAACTCAAAAACATAATTGCTTTTTCAAGCCTCTTGGCAGGGAGAAAAGTCCTATTGGACTGGAAGTCACCTTGCCCTCCCAATTCCTGCTGTTTGTAAAATTGGAAAAACTCAAATCTACTTGGGGTCCAATCATAATACTTCGATAAATTGATATCAAATTGATTCAAACTGCTTCTGTAGCCTTGGATGGTTTTATTTTTTATTTAGATATCTGGACACTTGTATGAATTAATAGCAATAATTTACAGTTTCTAAAACGGATTTGTTTATTTGTCTGTAATACCATCGTACACCATATTTACTTTAGTGTATACTTGAGGTTTTAATACTGTTATGTGCTTTTTGACAATTGAGGCAGTACGGTTTGTTTTGTGGGGGAAATTGTGGGTAGGAACTTGAGTGGGGAATGTGCAATGTATAACTGTAGTCCTGTGCTTTTGAGAATAAAAATGTGCATCACATCCATTACATTGCTGTCAAGTGTCTTTCCCTGCAGGTGGTTAGTCATGATTTGCAGAGCCCTGCCCTCTGTAAACTGTCAATGGATAAATCCCAAAAAAGAAAAGTCCCGGAGGAAAATAGTTTAGAAATTAGCAACAAGATGTAATGTTGAAAGACACTTCCAGAACAAGCACACGGCATTGGCTGAAAAGTATCAAGCTGCAGACGAGCAAACAGCGATTTCTGCAGCAGTGAGAAAGTGTCTTGATGAGGCCGTAGACATACTGCGAGGACAGGGATCGAACCGTGACAGGACGACCACTCTACCCCATGAGCCACACATAGGGAGGACTGAGGGCCTGCTGGGTTGGGTTTAATTGACGTCAATGTAGGCCTACACATGCAAGTGTATTTATTTTCCCCCTCGTAACAGCTTGATATATTTGTTTTAACAGGTGAAAGAGCAAAACAATGTCAAGAATTGTTTTTATTCTGTAATTTCATAAATAGAACAAACTATAGTTTGTATGTATATATATATAGTCTCAATGTGTTCTGTGCAGAGGTGTGAGAGGAAAGGAAAAAACAACTATTTCATTATGTTTAATCCCACTTTAATAGACCACATTGTAAAAACCCAAAGCACTCTTAAAGGAACTTTCTTTTGATCGCTTCACAGCGAATTACGCTTCCTGACATCAGACTGGACGTTTCGACACCAGCTCCCTCTGATCTCAGATGAGACGTTTCATTATAACAAAAGAAAAATAATTCACAAACCCCCCCCCCCCCCCCCAAAACAAATTTCTTTGATGCAATTTTCTTCCCCCAAAACAAAAAGTATAAAAAGTATTCTTTCGCCACTCATCTGCAGACCACAGGGGAAGGTGTTCAGTGCTGTGCACTAAAAGGCTGTTTTCACCAACGGTTTATGTCCTTGAAAGACCCCGATTGTCCAGATCTTTGACCTAAAATATGAAACAAAAGCATAAGACACCCTCAGAAAGACTGTTTAATGTAATAATACTATATTGTAAGTCCAAGAAAAGTAGCAAATTTCACATGGCACCATGTTACATGCTATAAATTAATATTCCAAATAGTTGATTAGCTTTGACTAACATTAACTAACATTGATTAATTGTTGCAGTTCCAATTCCAAGTTTAAGTTGTAAAGAAATGTTGTAATTTACACTTGTGTTTTCCCCTTAATTGTGATTTCCTATATTGCCATAAATAAATTGTTTTAGAACATCTGATCTTGACCATCAAACCCATTTAGGGTTCCCAACCGTCCCTACAGACAGATTCCTGATGACGATAGGGAGAAACAGTCGGCCATCTTTACCTTGTATATCCTAACCAGCCAGTGCTCTGTTGTGTAGGCCTCCTCCAACACATCCAGTTCGAAGTCTTTGTTGCCGATCTCAGCGTTCCTCACTCTGTCATAACCAGGTGGTCGCTCTGCGGAGAAGATCGGCGAGATCATCAGAATCACAGGACAAAGGACAAAGTCGTCTCCACTGTCCACGAGTCGCCGTGTTACTCACTGGCCTCTGTGTAGACCTGGCCGAAGCGGTAGTAGCACATCTTGTACATGAGGCAGTTGAGCAGGACGGGCGAGCCCTCGCGGTCCACCCGGAACTCTCCGGTGGGAGTGTAGTAGTCGTGCTCCTTGATGTGTTTGCCTGTGTCCGTGCTCCCCCCGATACGGACCATCCACAGGAACTTGTTAATGTCTGAGGCGAGCAGGTGGATGAATTAGAGAAGAATATTAGGCCCTATTCTTTTTGCCTTTTCTGCGACATTCAATGACCGACTCATTCGACAATTTGGGGAACTATCAAAATCGTTACTTTATGCAAAGAATAATATTTTCTTCTCCAAAAACTCAAAACCACCTGTTTGGCGTGGACTTAAGAAAGAGGGGGAGGCATACCAAGCAGTGGAAATATAGACCTTCTGCTTAGTAGTAAAGAAGAATTGTCTATGCATTAGCTCTCATCTGAAGATCAAGATCAAATCACATCAAACATGGTTATTGAAGTAAATGTTATTCCACCTGAGGGGGGCTGGTAACATTAATAGCACAGCTTAAACATCGCAAACAGACCCAAGCCTATTGAATCTCTGTCACACATCTATAGTGAGAATGTGTGTAGGCGTGTTTATGTTGTCACAGTGTTGCAAGTCACGCACCATCTGAGGAATAGCCCGTCAGTCCTCCGAAGATGACCAGGACATAACTGACGTCCAGCTCCCTCATGATCTCATAGGCCCTCTCCTCGGTGGACGCCATGGCCTACAGAACAAACAGCAGCCCAGTCAGCTCAGCAGCACTCCAGCAAACAGGACCCCCCTGAAGGTTACCCAGCCCACCTGTCCAACTCTGGAGATGTGCGTGTTGTTCCACGTGTTGTTGTCCACTAGAATGGTTCGATTTGCCATGGCGGTGATCTGGTAGCCATAATCCCACCAGGACATGACTTTGGCATCCTGGAAACAAAGTTACTCAAATCATTGAGTGGAGGCCCTTAAATCGAATGGAGATGATGGTGCATACCACAGACTATTCAAAAATCTAGTTAAATCTCAATATTTATTTATTTAATCTTCATTTCTTTGGGTATGACTGACCTCTGGCGTGTTGTGGCGGAGCCAGTAGTAGGCCTCTCTGAAGTCATCGAAGATGATGCGGCTGCCGTCACCTCCGCGGGCCGACAGGACAATTGAGGGGGAGGAGTAGGCTTCGCTGGTCACCCAGGTAGAGTGGAAGGTGTATGTAATGAGGAAGAAGGCCATGACCAGAATCATCCCACTGGCAACCTGGAACATGCAGGATGCCATCAGGCTCAACCTTTCTGTCCGTGGGACCAGTGACAGGCTTTTATTCCTGACTACTGAAACCAAAGATGGTGGCTGGTATGCTTCTCTTAAGAGATTCATTTTTATCAGTGAGAGCACACAGCTGAGCAAGAGAGACTTTTTACTTCAATACCACAACATAAGAAAAACACTGCAGTACAAGTCATGTATTTAACATTCTACCCAATTAAAAGTACAGAAGTACTTCTGTGACTTATAATTCCTCCAATGTGACATCATAGGATTGTTAGTAGCATCTTAAAGTTGTAGCTGGTTGAGGTGGAGCTACTTCTTTATATACAGTTAGGTAGCTTAGTCCTGTGGTACCCGACCAGAGAAGTCAGCCCCCTTCAGAAGGGCCACCAGAGAAGACTGTGACATAATCAATGAGGTAGAATGTGTTCACATACTTGTCTGCACTTTCTTTAACCACACAATTAAAAGTAAAGGTCTGGGGAGCTCTGCTTTTATCTTATGCATTTTATGCTGTAATTTAATCGGAAAACAGTAACTCGAGCGGCCACATGAATGTAGTGGAGCAGAAGTATAAAGTAGCCTACAATGCAAATAATGGAGTCAAGTGCAAATACCGTAAAACTGAATTTGACAAAAAAGAAGGAACTCAAATATATTTATGGCCTCTGCAACCCGATTCTGAATATTAAAGACTGTATAACATCTACTATTTTGTTAAGTATCAACTAACTCCTGACTTGCTTCCTTAGCAAAGTGCTGTTTGGTTATTTCCATTTCAAATGGGAAAATATCTGGAACTTCCCATTTGGAGTTCATTTTGTTGTTTTGTTTGTATAAATAGTGACATCTCAATCCTGTGATTATCATGGTGCATCCTGCTGAATCATAATGACAAGTTCAACCAGTTTGAATCTAAGGAGGTGTCATGACACCACCCTCCAGCCAGTCACTGGGGCCTCCTACCTCGTTCTTGATGGGGTAGGTGGCGTCCTGCTGCTTCTTGCTCTTCTTGTCTGGCCGGCTGACATCCAAATTCTTCATGTATGTGGTTAGCACCTGGGACACGCCGATTCCCGACAGGATGCACATGACGGGAGCCAGAACCAACATCAGACGCACCTTGGGAGGCAACAGGCAGCGCTTTAAATTAACCCAAATCACTTTCCTAAACACACATTTCCATGTATGGTGTTAAATGTAGTTCTGGTTTATGACACGAGTGCGCCCCCTTCTGTTGCCACCGGTGAAATGTCTCGAACCGCAAAAGCAAACAAATGGACTGCTCTCTGGAGAGAATGGTAGAGGACATACCATGACAGCCGAGAAGTACATGCTGGTGACTCCATACATGATGATGAAGATCCTGGCGTCCGACAGGTTGTTGAAACAGTAATACAGACCAACTGTGAGGGAAGGGAAGGTAACGTCAGTCAAAACCCAACAACAAGAAGCCAAGCTGGGTGCTCCACTCACATGAAACCCCCTCGTTACACTGTGTTTCTGCCGAGTGTGCACTTGCCTGGGAACATGAAGACCAGCAGCTGGAGGTCAAAGTAGTACGAGGACCAGGTCGTGGGCTGGTGCTCGGAGACGGAGGCGATGATGGGAATGTTGTTCTTGGCATAGGAGGGATCCAGCAGAGAGTAGAATCGACCCGTCCACGGAGAGATCTTACCTGAGGGAGACATGGAGCAAAGCAGAAACAACCGATGAAGGGTTTCTCACAAGAGAGAAGGACAAGGAGACATGTTTTGCTACCGTATCTACTGGTGCACCTGGCCAACCCGCTTACCGGTCAGCATGAGAACAGTGCCCACGGACAGCAGGACGAAGCCCACCAGGGAGATGACGCTCTTGAACAGAACCTCAAATTGCTGGGCATTGAGTTTGCTGCGCAGGTAGTCCACGAAGGCGTGAACCTGGCACAGGCCGAACACACCGAAGGCCGCCATGTGCTCCGATGACTGCACCGGCTGGTTACGAGAGAGGAGAGAAGGGGGATTCAGAACGTCCTCAATGCACCAGTATGCAGAAATGATAAAGGCCCGGCTGCCTGAGAAAATGCAATCACACACACCTATAGACTAAATGCATAACCGCATTCATTAAAAAAACGTTTAATAGAAAACAATATTCAAGATTGTGAATGTATTAATGCCTGGTGTTATTAATATTATCTTGTATTGTTTCTGCATGCTTTGTAAGGGGTAAATAATGCATAGCTTTGTCATTGCAATCTTATATTCTGGTGTTAAGGAATGTTTATATGCAGTCCCTTTCTTTTATTGGCAATATAAAATAAATAATTATAGAATTGATGCCCTTTCTTAATCCCTAGTCATAATTAATTATTGACTGCCTATAATGATCACCTAATACTCTCACCAATTTCACGTGCAATGAAGAAAATGTTTGCGTACATGCTTGTTTTGTGTGCAAAGTAAAAACATTTCTTTGCACATATTACTGAATATATGAAACGAAAAGCCCAATGATGTTTGTACTGCAGAGTATCAGAGTAGCTTGTGTAACATACCTGGAAACCAACGAAAGAGATCTGCATGGAGAGGATGGTGCCCAGGCAGTAGACTGTGCAGTAAGCCACGTAGATTCGGTGAGAGAATCGGCCTGTGAGCATCAGAACCAGGACGTGGAGGGGGATCAGGTTGATCAGGAACACGTAGCCACCCCAGGAGGAGACCTTAATACACACAAAAACCTTATCAGGACCTCTGTAAACTCTGAATTAGTTAAATAAGACATGTGCGTCTTCAGCTCTCCTCACCATGTAGAAGTAGGCCAGTGCACACACAGATGACCAGTACACCGACCCGGTTTTGACCGCCTTGATCCACATGTAGTAGGTCAACAGCATGCAGAAGATGGCAATACCTGAGTAGGATAGCACAGAGGGAGTTCATTAAGAATCCTTCTGTTAAGTTGTATTGCCATAATGTGTTACGCTCATCACGTGCATACCTTCATTATCATAGGAGCCAGCGACAGAACGAGAGATATAACCAGGCACCACTGCAATCATGGCGGCCGCCAGCAGTCCAGCACCGGCATCCTACAGAGACAACAGGGTGTGCATCCATATATCAATACAAACAGTGACCTTGTTTTCTATTTTGGTCTTTATTTGTTTTGATTTGCTTGGTTTTTTTCTTAAATAAAGTACATTGAAACCTTATGAAGTGTATTATAGTTATATATTAATATGATTTTAAAGAGGAACTCTACTTTATAAGATTGGTTTATTTAATATCCTGAAAAATACCGGGCAGTAAACAGTGAAATGAGTTGCACAATATCTTCTGCAGCTTTGAAAGGAGCATTCTTCTGACTGAGAAAATAACCCTGATGAATAAATGTAGCTTAAGAAACCAAATATTTAACAAAAAAGGAGTTCAAAAGATGTAGGCATTTACCAGGCAAGGAGCCTAACCACTATTGAGTTGCATTATGGGAATTGTAGGATCCAGTGTTTTTTGGAGTTAAGCCATACTAATAAAAACAACTGACGTTGTCTATGCTGCTTTGATTTTGACCACTTTTCTTTATATTTAGATCCGACTCTTATGAGTCTCTTGATTTGATACAAGTATAAAAAGTAAATCTCTGGCGTTCCCCTTTAAAGAAACATAGCTTTGAATTATATTAAGAATGTATAACCATAATAAATACGGTGTATCTTGCATTGTGTTTTCTACCTTCAGCTCCTTTGTGAAGTGGTAGGTGACTATGGCGGTGAAGGAGGAGAACAAGGGAGCCAGGAAGACACAGACATTACGGATGTCAATGGTGATGTGGAAAAAATGTAGGACGTGGTACAGGAGGGCAGAGGTGATCATCAGCCCTGTGAGAGAAAAGAGACAACAGGTGTTCAAGTCAGTGCCAATAAAAGCAGACAATAAGCTCTCTTCTGAACTTTAAACAGCACTTGTACTGTTCTCCATTTGGCATCAAACAACCCAGAATAAAGTCAATGAGCTTACATTCACATTGTACTGTGCCGTTTTATGTATTCATGGCCAATTCCCACCTGGATAAATGGTGCCACCAATGATCCTCCCCAGAGGATACCATGCCCTGTCATCAAACCAGTTGTGAAACTGATAAAATCCTTCTTCTGTCAGGAAGCGGGTGGTACGGTAGTTAAAGTACCTGGAGATGAGATGACGGTGTAGGTGAGACGTTACTTAAGAAAACGGATGTCAGAACTAGTAAAAAGGAAAAAACCCACAACAGAATTAGAACTTACGGGTCAAACTCATGGATGACACTTTCAAACCTCAAGACGGAAAAGAGTCTGGTGGAGAATGCTGGAGGGAGAGAAAAGCACATGGATCAATGGGATTGCCGTCAGTCTTGGCGAGACCACGCTTGTGTGTGCGGGAAGTAGAGGACTCACAGAGGATCGCCGCCATAGACAGGATGAGCAGCTTCAGCAGCGTGTCCTGTTTCTCATAGGACAAACGGAGGAAGCCCAGCTTGGTCATGTTGGCGAGGTTAGGGACAGCTCACCGTACTACCTGATGGGAGGAAGACCAGCACGTCAGACCGGTACACATATGACAGGATATAAGTAAATAAGAACATATTTTAAATGACAGGTTTCAAGCAAGACAGCTGTAACTCGTGCAATCAAAGTCTTCACAACTGCACTGAGTCAACTTCCATCTGCAGCCCAACCAGATAAGGCCACGCACTCCGATGGGCGTCAGGAACCAGGAAGCAGCAGCACGGGACAACTTGCAGGGATTTCTGCGAGTCTTCTTCAGATCGTGTAAGCTTTTGCAAAGCTAACACACAAACTATCAAGCTCAACAGAGATCCAATTAATGCGAACTTTGAGAGCTAGCTTCTCTTTTTTTTTGTACTGGCAACGGCTCCAACATCACAGAGCAACGACATGAAGAGCAGGTCATACGTGTTCACTGCGTCCCCATCAGATGCATTCTGAGCACATTTACAATGAATGGCCGCCTTGTTTTAGCTCAGAAAGCATCTTATAGTCACTCAGCACCAGGCCGGCTAATGTTGACGCTGCTTCCATCCTGTTTAAAGTGTGAGCAGCTAGCGAGGCTAACCTGCTAGCTGCCGTATAATGAACAGCCCAGCCACGCGCCTCTTCTCTGGCTTATTTTGACGGTTTCGGCGCCACCGTCACAAATGGCAGCAGGACAAGAGCCCAAAATAACAAGTGGTGCACCTAAATGAGTTTACAGATTTAATGTTCAGCAAGACTCACCCGCTCCGCTCCTGTTACTCATACACTATTCACACACAACCTTCACCAGGCACTGATCCTGCCCCCTCAGCGCTGTACTGCGCGTTTATTGGTCGAGCGTCACTCAACAGTAATGCCACCTCAATTTGATTGGTCCTTCGCTTGTCATTCAACTTTGGTTTCCTACCTTGCCGCTGTCCTGTAGTGACGTGTCCTTAGTGAGTAGAGCAACGTGTCACCCCCTACTGGTGAGAAACTAGAGATACTGGTAATACAATAAATCAGTGGTGCAACCTAAGATACAAAAACGTTAAAATAAATTGTTAACTATACGGCAACATACCATTAACAATTGATTTAACAGTTTAAAACCATGATAAACAATTTGGAAGCTGTCACAATAAATGTGTTTCTCAATGATAGTTACTGCAAACTCACAATATCTGCTTATTTTAACCCAGCTCCATTATTATACTGATTGTCACACATTTATTTGAAATAAATGGAAAACTACATTCCACTTTCCTCTGCAGTTAAAAACTTTACAGTATTTCCATGGTTTGTGTTTGAATAGCTTCTCAGTGTGACCACTGTCTTTGTGAGGTCTCAAAGCAACTCTACCTGCCCCCCCCCCCCCCCCCCCACCTCATCTTTTCACTGTCGAGAATGAATGCCCATCTACTCTTCACCATGGTATCAAAAGCCCCAGACACAGTGATCAAAGTATTGAATACCGACCAATTTTATTGAAATTAGACGTATTACTTTTACAAAACCTCACTCACATACATCAGTCTGCACAAACACTATGCTCTTCTTACAATAATTGCACATAGTTTTTCAAAAAGAAATATCACAGCCCCGCTTTGATGAGTGAGAGAAGGTTGGTGACTGGGTGGCTGCGTGGTGGTGGTTGAACATTCGGGTTGTATTGACAGTATGTACAGCACAGAAATCGAACAGCCTGATGATCACTAGGGACTCCTTACTGTATATTCGCTTCAGCTCTCGGGGGGATAACTAGAGAAAGCGGATCAAGGCTGATCAACATTTTGTTAAGATAAAAAGACGTTAAGTATGCGACTCCTTCCTGTATTAGAGCTGAGCATTGTAGTGGTCGAAGTGAAAGAAACAGAACATACAAGCAACAGTTTGGCAGTGTCATCTCTCCTATCACCTACTCGATTCACACAGACTGAAAACGCTCTGGTAGCTTTCCCTTCGCTGGCGTCACCTCGTGATTTGCAACATGCACATCTCATTGGACGGTAGCGTGATTCAATTTGGGATGAGACAAAAAGATAACATTCAGTCAACACACGACAAGAGTGACTATGCGACTTGGTTTCCATTACTATGGTCACCAACCCTTGTTTTTTAGCAGCTCCTGAACTGGTTTGTATATTCTACTAAAAACAAAGCTCTTACAGGATTTTTTTGTTAACTATACAAGAATATTTCTGGAACTGATAGAACACCATGATTTGACATAAAAACACACCCATGTGCAACAAAACATTCAATCTGTGAGGAAGGAATGTGACTTGCAACGTGACGCACACATGTACTGTGGGTACAACAAGACTGTGCTTTGCTTCTGAATACAAACAAGCCCCTTCAGTTTAAAAAATCCTTTCGTCACACATTTGCTTAAACATATTCAAACTAAATTATTTCTTGTGCTGTAATTTACTAAAAGGAGAGTCACTCAAATGGCACATTATACACAAAAAAAACAATGACAGAAAATTGAAACGAGAAAACAAGTCGATTTTTTGTGTCACACTGAAAATGTGTCTGGTGGGCTCTGCAAACGAATAACCAAAGAGATAAAGATTAGAATAAAAAACATGTAAACCCTTTGTTCTACACCACATCCATCCATCCATTATCTGAACCGCTTATCCTCTTTAGGGTCGCGGGGCCTACACCACATGTCATCTTCAATTAAGGAAATCCACCTGGAAGAATCACTTTTTTTCCACACAGAGTGCTTTTCCTATCTCCTTCAAGTGGATCCGTCACTGGGTGGGGGCAGGTCTCTGGCGGGTCGGGGAGGTGTGGGGTGACGACAGCCTCTCCGAGGAGGTGGACGACGTCAGGGAGGACTGCAGGTGGACCGTCTTGTGGAAAAGCTTGTTGCTGATCAGAACGACCAGGGAGAAGAGACGCAGCTGGAAGTGGCTGAAAGAGCGGGGGAGAACACAAGCGTGATCAGTGGATCATGACGAGAATCTTTTTATTTTATAGAAAATTGTCTTCATTTCCTACTCACTACAGCTTTGATGGCGTCTTGGCCTCATTAGCGCTGATGATGAATAGAGGGAAGAGGATGGAGAACAAGCAGCCACTAGGTAGAGAATGAAGAACAACAACATCACGTACGGTAAATACAGTAAATGATAACTGAGCCCAAAGAGAACATGAGGTCTGTTTCCCAGAATGCACTCCTGCTCTTTTAATAATTCCTCCGTGTTATGTGGTATTTTGTAAAAACAAATCTACATGTCATGTTATGCGTTACCCAAAACCCTATAACAACCCTATTTCAATTTATTTCATGAATGACATTTGAAAAACATTTGGGACTTGAGAGAGAATCCTGATTTTAATCTTTTAGTTTTTTAAGAATCCCATGGACTTGAAGTCATGAATTGATATTTTGTAAATATTTTTGAGTTGAGATTATTGTCTTATATATAATTATTATGTTCCCAATGGTCATGAATTAACTTCCAAATTAGGACAGTTGCCTCATCTTCTTACTAAAGCACAGGCATACAAGCTGCATATTTATTTGAATAAAAAAGAAATGCACAAAAACACACATAAAAAAATGTTCTAGGTCTGTTGAAATATTCATTGACACATCTTGATGAATTATGTTAAACGTATTTTGGAGTTTTCAATAGTTAAAAAAGTAAAGTAGATCACAAGGTAACCTGAGAACAGTTTCTAAGATAATAATGTGTGAAACAAACATCAGCTGGAGAAGGGACCCAAAATACCCAATCACGCTTTAATTAAAGAAAATGTAAAAGCAAGACTACACCTAATGATTATTTTCATCATCAATTAATTTGGGTTATTTACTATCTTTCTTTTTAAAAATGTAAAGAGGTAAAATAATACACATAACAAACAATCAACAAAACCATTTAATCATTTCACATTTCATACTTCCAAAATAAATGAGCTTTGCAGTGTTTTTGTTTTTAGGGAACCTTTTAGAGGTATTGAAATAGTAAATGCATCGTCTGAGAAGGAACAGTGTATGAAGGGAAGCAGTCTCACCTGATGATGTATGAGGAGGGCAGGGCGGTCAGCAGAGCCATGGGCAGACCAAAGCCGAAGTAATAGGGCCAGTTCCTCTCGATGTTGGACAGCCGTTGGTGCATCTCAATGCCTTGAACAAACATTAACAGCCTCAGTTTTGTTTGGGTTCTCCAATCATTGCAGATAATCTGGGTGTAGATGGAATGCGAGTGACTCACCGTGGTTGAACCAGCGATACTCAAAGCAGTACAGGGAGTAGAGCAGCGACATGTGGAGGAGGCTAACCATCCGTCCGATGGCATCGATGGGGAAGAGGCTAACAATCATGCCCTAGAGGACCATGAGAGTACACAACACAGTGACATTCACCGGGAGGAGAGAAATGGGCATGTTCATGCTTTAGCTTAGAGAGCAGAGATTTAGATTGTTGTACTATTTATACAAAATGAATCCATATCAGTTGTGGTGCTAAAAGAAAGTGTGACGCCAGAACACTTTTTTAACATCTAAAAAATTCTCTGAAGTGAGAGTCTGGAGTGGAATTGTTGGCCTGACATGCTGGAGACCTCTGGTTGAGGAGCAGCGTGAGTTTGTTGCTCACATTTGGTGAGTCTGAGCCTCCAGAGACAGCACATTTTTGTTTTCTGTAACTGTTTCAACTCAAACACTCTGTGAGATGACTAAAGAGCACCAGATGCAGAGGTTCTGGGTATGCATTATGCACTAGAGGGCCAGCGAGGGACGATATTCTTCAAAAGGAAAGAAAAACCACGACATCAGTCTATAGAACGTACCTGAATGAGGAAGAGTGCCTGGAGAAGAAGGTTGAAGAGCATGTCTGCGATGATCTTACTGACACTGGGGAACGGCTGCGCTTTACATCCAGACACTTCAAATGCTAAGTCGGCTATATCCTGCAACAGAGAACAACACCCTGATATCTACACCTGTGTCAGCAAAGTGTATGAAGAAAGAGCAACATTATTACCATTAAGATTTGGGACGCAGTCTTTTGCTTTGTGATGCCACAATAACATGACAGTACACAATAAACTCCACAGGTGGCTTCACTTCTCCATGCACCTTGGAAATAGGTGAAGTTGTGGCAGAAACCTCCACTTTTCTTCTACTTTATTTCAAAAATTCACTATGCAGACAATGACAGCATTTCACAGAAGCCATTTATGACCCTTGAAGAGGATGCAGCTTTGTGTATATACTGTATGTGGATATATATGTGGATCGGTTTAGAGAAAAAAAAGACCACTTGCTCTGACATCACATCATTACAGCCTGGCAAAGCAGCGGGGCCTGACCTGGAACCAGATGGCGTTGACTATCTTGCTGAGGACGAACAGAGGGAGAACCCAGAGAGCACTGAAGACGGAGGTCAGGAAGAACTCTAACCAGGACCACACGCTGCCATGGAGGGAGGGGTCACCTGGAGCAAAAACAGCTTGTTGACTGACTGGTCTCTACCGCGAGCCGGAGAGCCCCAGATTCACTAGCAGCCATACATACCGATGATTTTTGCTGTGAGAGCCTGCAGCAGTGGGATAAACACCCGGTAGAAGAGAAACAGACTGAGCTGGAGAGAGAAATGATACGCTACAGTTAGTCATCAACTCATGCTTTCCCCACACAACAAGGTTGACATCTTAAGATTGTTTTGGGGGGCCTGCAGACAACACCCAAACGATGAGGGAGAGGGGTCGTTAAGGCCACACAACATGGGTGTAGCAGAGTTGGTTACCTGAGAGGCGAAGCCTTCAGCTGACATTTACCAGAAGGACTTCAGTTCTACGTTTATAGAAGCTAAAAGGTAAGTTGGGGTAGGTTTTCAGCAGTCTGTAACAGTAAGTTAAAAGTCTCACCCAGAACACTCCTCCATTCCAGGCACAGCACTGAAAAATCCTGCTGGCTACTTTGGGGTCACTGAAAGAGAAAATAAAATAACATCAATGTGCATCAC
The DNA here is from genome assembly GCA_023566465.1 of Cottus gobio. NCBI lineage: Eukaryota > Metazoa > Chordata > Actinopteri > Perciformes > Cottidae > Cottus > Cottus gobio. Next base: position 21,349,643 of record CM042229.1, on the reverse strand, counting down.
CCTTGAATAGTACACGTGTAGTTGCGTTTCACGTAAACTTGACTTTTCTCCCTTAACTAGAGTCAGACAGACAGATGGATGCTGTAAATATTGGAACTGCTTACGATGCTTCAATTAAACAACATGTTGTATTTACACAATTATAAAGACATGAGCATACGGAGCAAATTCTAACCACTTCTTGTTTGGCAAAGAGCCACGACGCATGCTGAGGGGGATTTAGTTGACCTGAGTTCGACGCTTACTTTCAAGCTGTGTAAAGGATGCCAGAAAAAAAACCTTAGGTAAATACAGCCGTTTGACTGGTGGAGCTCGTGGGATATGGAGCACAGCATGAGAGATGCGCAGGACGTTCTCCTGAGATTATCATATCAGGAGGAGTTGCAACTTATTTTTAGAAGAGCTGCAATAAATCCGCTAACCAGCAATGATGTATGCAGACACAAACATCTATGAGCATATCTGACTCTGGCTGAGTAAGAAAATCAGTAGCAGTGCAACCAGAATATGCAGCTTCTACTTTGGCCTACTTGTCCGGTTTGCGCTCCTCACTCTGTACCCGTCGCTGTGCCAGGGCCCCGCTGGCCCTTCGCCTCCGCTGCTCTTCCCTTTTCTGCTGGATGCGGGCATCCAGCTTGGAGATTGTTCCAATCCCCAATATGGAATCCTTGATCCCCTAGAGAACCCAGAGCGAGAGAGAATACACATACAGTGATTGTTTCTAACTCGTAAAACATCGCCGCTGCAAAGCTTTGCCATGTCCCCTAAGTGCTTGTTGAACACAAGGATTAAGCCGAGACAGGTATTTGAAGGCAGACCCCAACGACAATATTTTTTAATTTGATGGTTTTGAGGATGTTTTATGTCATGCATTGATCCAGCATTATATTAATTTCTTACTTAGTGCTACTAAAAACACACATATTTTCTGCCGTCTGCAGATGACTTGTTATAACTTAATTTATTTTAGTGTCAGGCAGATTTCATGACAGGTCTTAATCAACAACTGAACATGCTTGAATAGGACAAAATGCAGTTTTTATTTGACCATTGTATTTTCCCTAATAACACTATCTCTCAGTGTCACAGCAACTAGCTCCCCAACTGCTACCCACTAAGCCAATTTAGCTTCTGTTAGCTAAAGCATCCACAATGCTAAAGTTGTTCTGAAGAAACCAACTAGAGGCTGCTGCTGTAAATAAACATTGTACACAGAGACAGAAACTAACATGTGTTCTTATTTATTTTGCTTAGCAATGCTGGATGTTAGCTGACTAACTGGCAGGTGTGTTTGTGAGCTTGGTTTACTATTTGGCACCAAAGTGTTATGACAGTTTTAGCAACAGAAGTTATTGTTAAGGTGGATTATTAGAGTTAACTTTTCAAATTTACCAATTGCTGATTCATTGATATTCACAATGTATTCATCTGATAATTAACTTAATTACACCTTCTTTATTTATGTAATATTGAACGCCACATAGGATGCTTAACAACGTCTATTCTGCTGTATGCAGGTATCAGAGGGACGCGTTAATGGGAAAACAAAAGACATATCTGGAGGACAAACATTATCTTTGGACTCTTGGAGTACAGCCAGCTCACATTCAAGGTGATGGTACACCTTGATAAAGTTCATGGTATACATAGAACATGAGGTTCCACAGTCCCCCTTTGTTTATACTGTTAGAAATGTGATGTTGATTATTGAGGTCATCGAGGGTGGTGGTGTTGTGCTGTCCTGAATTATATTCAAGGGTATCTGTAATATTTTCTCCTCCCCATTCACATGCATGAAGGTTGCAAAATATTATAACCACCCTTCAAATTAGGTTTAATAATAAAGTGGCCATTGAGTGTATGCCTCTGCTATTTCAAATTAACGTGGAATTTTCTTTCCTGTCAGTGAACTACACCTTATGTGTTGTGTCATAGCTCATGTGCGAGTACAGTGTGTGTGTGTGTGTGTGTGTGTCTGCTGACCGTCGCAACATTGCGGAGGAAGGCCCTGACGCTGTCTGTCATCTCTGGACCAGCTGCCGATCCATCAACTGCAGAAGGAGGGGGGGCTGGCGACCTGGTGGTCAGCGCTCATGGCAGGGAGGCCTCACCAGTAACCTGCCACAAGCCAGAACCCAGAGATTAAAGTGAGGGCAAGAGCTAGTGGGCGGAGAACTCTTTCTAGATATTAACAATAGCCAATGCAGATCTAACCAGAACAAGTCTCACTTTGGTGTGCTGGGAGATACCATTGCTAGAGGCACATTGTTTAGCTTGCACTATACTAAGAGGTAGATTTTGTTCACTTGATTGCCCCATCCATGACAGCTTTATCCAATATCATTCATAGAATTCAGTACAATCATGAAAAATAATCACATGTCCTTTTAGCGTAGCTATCTTGGCATTTCTGGTAGTTTTTAATGCATACATGACAAAAAAAACCTTCAGTATTACATAGTTATTACTTTACTACAAAGAACAATGACACAAATTCTTCTGGTCGTGACATTTAGCTTTACTAACAGCTTAGTATTGTCTGTCTTGGACACCATGCTATCACACCACAACATGTTGTTGGGGTCCTTGTTGCAGTTTAATGTAGATCACAGAAGGAAAAACAGAAAACAAACTAGTTTATTACTGTGTTGTGTCCGATCCTAACACTGCAATTAGAAATGCATAACCAATATTTGCATAATAAATCCTGCTATTGTCCTTTGCGTGTTTAAACACCCATAAATTGATCTGCTTGGTGACGTTATTACACAACTACGTCACCTCTTTTATTCTCCAACAGCCTGGGTCTATTATACAGGTTTAATAACAAGCGCAGAGTGAAACCGTTTACCACGTCCCCTCGTAGATAGATAGATAGATAGATAGATAAGTACTTTATTGATCCCCTAAGGGAAATTCAAGCATTCGTGTAACGTCCTGCGCCAGCTGGCGGGTCGACGTTAGCTCAGAGGAGCCTCCGCTAGCCGGCAAAAGAAGAGAAAAGCCACAACAATTGTACCGTTACAAGCGAAGCCACTCAGCTAGTGTGGTTAGCATGGAGTGTCTCTCTGTTTGGCTGCCCTCGGGTTGTTTAGTGCTCTGCTAGCTCGTCTGTCTTTGTTGCTAGCCGATGTTAACGCTCAACAACTCCTCTAACTGAGGGCTTTGCTCAGCACGGGACGTCTCGGCCCCGCGGGGTGCTCCTTACCTCATGCGACGGGCCCGCGCGTATGTTAACTTCGTCAAGTCTTTCTTTTGCCCCTTAACGTGACAACAACAACAACAACAACCAAACAGACACTACCGAGCAGCCAGGGCCGTGCAAAACATATTGCGCAAGCTCCGACTTCTAAGGATCATGGGAGTTGTAGTCTTCGTTGTTGGAGGCTAACGAAAGGCTTTAGTGATACTGCATTTATTATGTTATTATTATTATCTAGTTGCCATTTCTGATGAAAACCCCACTATTGTAAACCTAATATATGTGGATAGTCTATACAACATGTTTTCAAATAGGTTTACTTCGATGGCCCGATTTAATCAAAATAATAAACACTACTTTTGAACCTATAAACTTTAACATTTTCAAAGTTAAGTATTTTTTAACCTATATTTCTGCCAATAAAGTAATTATAGTGGATAAACTATTTTGTCATCCTCACCTATAGCCTACCATTTACGAAGCGAAGAGTAACACACGCCTGCCATATTAAGAGGTGTTTGATTTCCATGGCTTCGCAAAAGGGGCACTCCCACGAGGCGGTGCGCGCTCAAGTCAGCATCATGCGTCCGTCTGTGTTCAGATGCTGCTGTAAACCTCACACCACTGCTGCCCATGTCACAGGAGAAGAGCTGCTCCATGCACCGATGGTTGTCTTGAGGATAAGAAACGCTCACAAAAGGAAATATGCACTTATCTGCCTATGCATTGTTGGCTTCATTGTGTACAAATATGTCGGGTAAGTCAAGTTGTCAATGTTATCTATTCAATTAAAACAACTCTGAGACTGCAACTAATGCAGTGACTTAATGATTCGCTAAATTAAAATAGAAATGCTGTAAGTCTCAGGTCACAGGCACAGTATTATATTGGTATATTATATTGGTGTGATGATATTAAGTAAAGGGATACTATGAAGTGAAACAATTTGACCCTGCTGTACTCACAATGCAGTATCACTATTGTTCATGTGTTTCTCCGGGGGAAAACACATGTAGAGCTGCTCTAACTATACCATAAACTAGGATGCTACAGAAAAAATATATTGAGTGAAAAATGTGTAAACATAAAATGTAACATTTGAAAGGCTTAATATGGCGCGCTAAACTAAATCTGTTGAAGTCCATCCAGCTTATAAACTCAAATATGGTCCTGCTGTGTTTGCCAACGAAAGATGCCGGCAAATTCCCATCGAACATGTCATGTGGTCTATTCAGTCACAATAGCCTATGTGCTACAATATTATGTAAGTGTGTGACACAATTGAACTCCTCTTCCAAGCATGCCAGCGGGGGGACGGAGGATGAGTAGGAAGGTGGGCCTCAGTGCCAACTCGTCCCAGTTCACCCTGGAGGGAGAGCCCTTCCGCGTCCTCGGGGGATCCGTCCACTATTTCCGGGTGCCCAGGGCCTACTGGAGGGACCGGCTGATGAAGATGAAGGCCTGTGGTATCAACACCCTCACGACGTATGCAAACAACTACTATGCATGTGTTTTGTCTCTCAGGATTGGGTCGAATGTTTAACCTCCTGCATCCACGCAGGTACGTGCCGTGGAGTCTGCACCAGCCGGAGAGAGGGGTTTTCAACTTCCACACACAGCTGGATTTAGTGTAAGTAGTAGTGCTCGTGATTGTATGTTGCATTCAACCAAAATACGCACCGGACACACATCCATACTAAGAATGAACACATCGTGCCATGGTTGCTGTTCTAGCAATACAACATGCTCTAAGGGTGTGTGGGGAGTACTCTCTTCTCCTTCTCATTATCTAAACCCCGGTGCTCCGGGGACAAGCTGGAGGCAGAGAGGTCCCACCTGACAACGGCAGCATCTCCCCAACAACAGCAGCTTATCAAGCAATTAACCACACAGCCGGTGATAAGTGAGGAGGGTTGTGACGGCCTGCCACCGTTGTTGCCCAGCGCGTCTCACGGTCCTCCAACAACAAGATACGGGTCTCGCTTTGTGGTCTGAACTTTTGAAAAGGAAAAAAAAAAGCTTTTTTATTGTCTCCTTTGTGTGGGTTTCAGAGCTTATATCAACCTTGCTGCTGAATTGGGATTGTGGGTGATTTTGCGTCCAGGGCCCTACATTTCCTCTGAGCTGGATCTAGGAGGACTGCCAAGGTAGCGCTAGTGGTCTTATAATTATTTGAGTAAAAATGTTAACAGCGTATAGAAACCCAGGTTTTCTGTGTGTATATTGCAGTAAGATGCAGATTTAAACCCAAAGTCTGTCCAACTCTTTGTTCAACTAGCTCTCACTAGTTTGTCCCTGAATAAATTAGATTACCTCTGTGAGGGACTTTTTGTTGAATAAAAAAAAAGTCACATGTTGCTGTAAATAAGGGAAGACTCGCCCAGTGTGTGCATCTCTGTCCGGTATTTTAGACGTACTGTGGCCCTGTTGTACTTGCAGCTCTGTGACATCTTGTTTTTTTCTGTCTCGGCGCAGCTGGCTCCTGCGTGACGGCAGCATGAGGCTGAGGACGACTCACCCGGGCTTTACTCAGGCTGTCAATACCTTTTTTGACAAACTCATACCAAGAGTGGTTCCACTGCAGGTCACCTTTTGTCACCAAAGCTGAAAACAGCTGTCTGTTTAGACTCTAGGTCAATTTATTTTGAACTTTATGTTTTCTTTATGTGTTTTTTAGTTCAAGAAAGGAGGACCCATCATTGCAGTGCAGGTTGAAAATGAGTATGGATCCTTTGCAAAGGATGAAAGCTACATGCTTTTCATTAAAGAGGTGATGCGATAGGCTTGCTTGATTAAAATGCCACCTTAAACTTCCATGAAAACACATATGCATAAAAAATGGATATTGATAGATACTGTTTTATTTTGAAAAGGCTTTACAGTCCAAAGGGATCAGCGAGCTCCTGCTCACATCAGATTACCACAGCACATTAAAGTCTGGGGGTGTGGATGGAGGTACAGGCATTTATTAGTGCACACACACACACACACACACACACACACACACACACACACACAGCTTACCTTGTGATCTCCCATCTTGTAGCCATCAGATCAGTGAAGCTGCAGAAGCTGAATCAGAGGGAGCTCCAGGATCTGAATGCTATCCAGGTGTGTATCTTACCTCTCATCACCGTTTCACCGTCTGTCACTGAGCAACGTCACGCTGACAGGTGATGAAAAACTGGATGGTTGGCTGTGTGACCTGATGGTGTGTCTCTCAGCCCAACAGCCCCACCCTGGTGATGGACTACTGGACCGGATGGTATGATGTGTGGGGGGATCTCCACCATGTGCTTCCCCCAGAGGGTAAGGAAGGTCTCTGCTAACCTCTTCTTCCTAATTAGCCTGGGTCATCCTTGGTCTGATTGTTGGCTGAAGTTTTTGTGCTGCACTATTTATCCCAAGATAAATCTAAATCTTGATCGAGATGTTGGAGCCTCTGCTGCGTTACGTACCCCTTTTTCTCTTCACTCTTTTCCTGTTTCCTCCCCATGAACTATCTAATAAATGTGAAAATGAAAAAATAAATCAAATTTATTTTTCATTGGGATGGAATAAAAAGATCACAGCTATTTTAAAACTGCCTGAAGACCTGTAATAAAACATTTAATTCATAAATTGTCAATATTGCTTCTTTATATCGAGGTTGTCGCATATCCCAATATTTCTTACTGTTGTGTAGGTGGCCAAGCACATTTCAAATGTTGTTTGTGGCCTTTTGAAAGCCTCGAAAAACACAAAGGAGTAAAACCCAATTCTGCACCAAAACGGAACCACTTAACAAAAGACTGTTTTCAGTCTGAACGCCAACTTTGGCTTCTCACACCACGAAAACAGACAACTCCTTTGTCACAGCCACTGACTCCCACTTTAGTTTTACACACCAGCAATATTGACGTCTAATTACTTTGCAAACAAATGCTTTCTACCTCACTCCCTACTTTGCATTATATTTATTTTCCTACCTGCTTTGATTTTTGCATGAGGAACATGCAGCTAAATGCCAACAATGCAAATGCAAACGTGAGCTCAGCAGAGGGACAAAACATATGTCAGTGGCTGTATTACGATTTACCTGTTGCAGGGACCTTTATGTAAATGTTTTTAACAGTGGGTGTTGAACCTTTCGTCAGATATGATGTCCACTGTGAGAGAGATTCTGAGGCGGGGCATGTCTGTCAATCTCTACATGTTCCACGGAGGCTCCAGTTTTGGCTTCATGAGCGGAGCACTCGCCGATCCTTCCTACAAGGCGTTGGTCCCCAGCTACGGTGGGTTTAATGCAAATTTACATTTTATTTTGTTATGATAATGATGAAGCATTGCCATGTCAGAGCTGGAGAATATGCCCCTCACTGTCTACAGAAAAGCATTGACCTTAAGACCCAGCAGGTGGCAGCAGATTATAATAAATATGTTACATTGTGATGTTTTTCAGATTATGATGCTCCGTTGTCTGAGGCGGGGGAGTACACTCCAAAGTACCACCTCCTCAGGGATCTACTTTCTCTACACAACAGTAAGTTCACACTACATTGAAATGAGAAGGAAGTATGTGATTACGTGCTGTGACTAACCGCTCTCTAACCACCTTTCTGTGCAGGAGGAGGCAGTTTCCCTGACATGCCAGTCCTGCATTACAGGGAGTCTTATGAACCTGCTATCATGTACCAGCACCTGTCATTATGGGATGCTTTGAGCTTCACTGAGGGAGTACGTTTTATGTAAGATTATCTGTTGCCGCTATGTGTATGAAAAACAAAGCAAATGTTGCTTTTTTATTCAGGAGATCAATTTATTTCATTTTGTTTCCTACAGCCATTTATGTCACCCAAGCCAGTCAGCATGGAGAATCTACCTGTAAACAACGGGAACGGCCAGTCCTATGGATACACGCTGTATGAGGCTACCATTACCAGTGGAGGACTACTGAAGTCCGGAGACAATGTCCGAGACCGTGCCCTGGTGAGTCCTCATGGTACATGATGGCATGATCTCACATGATCTCACACTGACGCCTTGTCAGACCCCTTGCTGTTATTTTCTAACACACTCAACAAAGCTGAGATTCTCCCTGTGGCACTGGCAAGTCTGTGGCAAGCGTGTTGCAGGCGTCAGTCAGGTGTCAGGACTGTGGCACCTCTCTGACTACTGGCCCCCTAGTGGTGGCACCTCTCTGACAAGTGGTGGCACCTCTCTGACAAGTGGTGGCACCTCTCTGACTACTGGCCCCCTAGTGGTGGCACCTGTCTGACTACTGGGTGGCAAGTCTCTGACTAGTCGTGGCACTCCTGTGACAACTACTGGCACTGGCAGCTCGTGGCACCTACCGACACCTAACTACATATAAGGAGAGTACAAGTGGAGATATTATTCGACTTGTATTTAAAAACGTTTTTATACATTTTAATAGTTTTAAACTACATTCAAAAGTATGATTTATTTTCATTATTTTAGCCGATTGTTGTAAATTACTATAAAACAAATTATTTTGAGAGAGTATATTTTGTTTTGATATATCGCTACAACTCTCATAAGCCAATACGTGGTATGTACACAAAATATTAAGCCAGCAGCCAGTTAGTTTAGTATAAAAACTGCAAGCAGAAAGAGCTCACCAAGAGAAAGAGTGACAAATTGGTGGTTTTACATATGATTACTTCTTGAAGTTAGCGTTATAAATCTTCAGATATAAGATATAATGTCATTATCAGTAAAAATTAGAAGTGCTGGTTGACTGGTTTGTTCCCATCGGGCAGAGTAAGGCTAGATGTTTCCCCTTGGTTCCAACTATCGGATAGATATGAAAGTGGTAACAATCTTCTCATTCTCAAAGCGAATAGGTCTATTTACAAAAATGTTGAATCATTCCTTTAACATCAGACAGGACTATCAGTGGTAACTCCATGTTGTTGGTATGCCACAGTACACATTTCAGGACATACAGCACATGCAAGTTGTGTTCGGGTGATTAATGTGGTCATACTTGGCAAACCTAAACCATTTTTGAGATATTTCATTCAAGTGAAGCATAATTTATGTGTTATCTACGATAATATTATCTATTTGACAGCGATGTTTGTCCTCCTAGGTGTTTGTAGACAGAAGCTACATTGGCCTTTTCAAGCGACAAAACCTGGAGCTGGCGGTTCCTGATGGTAAGGTATGGCATCCAGTTGGACAATGTCCAATAAACGTCTCTCACAGTTATGAGGTGTGATGGATGCTGAAGTGTTGGCTGTTAAGACTTGCAAAAAACATAAAAGCGATCAATCCCTGCAGGGACACCGTATCTTGAGTTTATTGGTGGAAAACTGTGGACGAGTTCACCAGGGAAGGGACCTTGACAAACAACATAAAGGTGATCGACAGAGAATATGAAGTGCATCTCTATGCTTGCTGTTAAATCACTCAAGCACTCAGTGGGTAGCATACAAACCAATTTTGATTTGTGTTCTTGCAGGCCTTGTGGGAGACATTTTATTAAACAATACCCCTTTGCGAGATTTTACAATGTACAGCCTGGATATGAAACCTAGCTTTATTGATAGGTTTGTATGATTTATTGAATCTAAAGCATTGCATATCACTTTAATTATGTTGTAATGTGTGTTTGAACTGGTTGCCTTATTTCAGTCTTTATCAGGCACCTTGGAGATCTCTCCCCGCCACTCCCAGCTTCCCTGGATTTTTCATGGGGAGGCTGTTTGCCTACGGGTATCCGAGTGACACGTTTGTGAAGTTGCCTGTAAGTGAAATTAAATGGATAGTTTTTGAGCTACGTACATTTTTGTGCACATTATGAAAAATACTTCATGTATACATTGTGAAACCATGAAATTGTCCACAGGGCTGGGAGAAAGGTGTTGTGTTTATCAATGGGCTGAATCTGGGCCGCTACTGGTCAATTGGGCCCCAGCAGGCTCTCTACCTCCCTGGTCCCTTTCTCAACAGTGGAATCAACCAGGTACAGCTGTGCACAACCCAGTACTTGAAAGAGGAATTGAACCTTTTTGGAAATACACTCTGCTTTCTTGCTGAGAGTTAGATGAGAAGATTGATACCACTCCCATTGTATGCACCCAATTAGCTTAGCTTAGCATGGAGACTAGAAACCGGGGCAAACAGCAAGCCTGGCTCTGTGTGGTATACAAACTTCCTCAAAGCCCCTCTAAAGCTCATCAATTAAAACGTTAGGTGTAGTCTTATACATAGTCATTGCGTCCGCCTAAGAAATAGTCTGTCGAAGAAATGCAACAAGTTGTTGTTGTTACATTGAGGTTCTTTTAACGGATTATAGACACGAGAGTGGTATAAATCTTCTTAACTAACGTTTGGCATTATGATGGACATGAAACACACATTTATACATTACAATGTAAAGTGTCAAAAGTCTAACTCTCTTCTTCTTCGTCTTTCTGTTGAAACAAATAAGGTCATTGTGTTTGAAGAGCAGGAGGGTGACTACAAGGTCCACTTTGAGGACACGCCTGATCTTGGCATGGCAGCAGACATCCAATGATTGTCCTCCCTGCCCGTAAGGGCATTGTTTTCCTTTGTGTATAAATGTGTCTTTTGACAAATTGCTTCTTACATCAGGTTGAACCTTCAAACTCAGGGATATCAATATTATTAATATCATGACCCTTGTCTGATATGATACCTTAAAATCTGCATATAAAAACAGAGAGAGGCATGTTTGTATGGGAGCAGTTTATGGCTAGTAACAGTACCTTCAGATACAGTGACTCTTTACACATAAAGCAAAATTACCAAGTATATTCTCTTACCCAAGGATTTCCACTTAAAGGGTAATACATTTTTATTTGATATTTCTGTTAGATTTGTATTGCTTGTGTGAATATACTGCAGAGTGCAGTTAATGAAATATTGTGTGCAAAAAACAAAAAATGGTTTATGGGACAATCTGAGCTGAGGCAGGAGTGACGTGAACAGCTTTCAAATGAAACACAAGCAGCATTGTAGCAACATCAGACCCCGATGTTTGAGTGAAAGTTTTGTATGCCTGAAACATCGGCAACTCACCAACCTCCTCACAGCCACAGAGTCTGAGAACATTAGCATTTGTAAGCAGTGCCACTGCAAGTCAATGGGGTATGAAATCATCACTTGCAAGCCAGCCATCCATGGAGGGGATAATTAGATTGTGTAATACAGCTTTTTGAAAGGATGCACATCCAATTTTTTGCGTAATGGCTTCGTATCCCATTGACTCGCACATGCATAGCTCACCACTAACAAGTGAATGGTACCAGTTACACCGAAACAATAAATAATTCAACTGAGAAACCATCAGTTCACTCAGTGGGATCTTAATTAGCTTATATGCAGATGACTGTGAGGTGAACAGGCCGCTTTTTAAATATGAGTAGACCTCAGTAGTGTTACAGCATGTCAGGAATAAACAAGAGCTTGGAGTAAATTACTGTAAGAGAAGAACTCGCTGTTATACTGTAATAAATCCTTGTTCCGTGCTATTCAGTGCATTTGTGTTCGTGTGCTCACTGTGTGACAGCTGAGCATGTGTGAATGTGTGTTGGGGAGTAACAGGACTCTTAATTAGTGCTGGGTTCAGGGTGCTATCTAAATAGCTCAGTGTTGTACAGTACAACTGTGTGTGTGTGTGTGTGTGGGTTGGGGGGCTCAGATCCCCTCAGTGCAGTCTGTCAGTCAGTGCTGACTCACTTAAGACAAGGGCCCCTTTTGTTCCTCCATGCAGCCCTGTGCCCGACAGCCAGCTCGCCTAAGAACAAAAGGGCCCTATTTAATGCTGATTGGATGGTTAGCTGGTGTTGTCTGCGCTCAGAGGGCTCTTTATTGCTTGCCGTGCCATCTCTTCCTGCAGTTAAAATCACGTAACATCCTTTGTCTCGACTCTCCGAGGAGACCTCAGTGGGCAAGCTCCATTTGGCCACTCCTACCGGTGCCTCGCATCAACCAGTGCTCTGAGCAGCACGTTCCATGTGCAGTTGTGCTTCGATGCTCTGCGGTCTGTCCAAGCACCCGGCTTGTGCTGCCTCCTGGGTCGGACAGGCGTGCCTCCATTGGTGAAGAACAGCAACTGTACCGTGATGTGATGATATTTTGGACCCGTGTATATTGCTGGAAGGAGCTCTGAGGTTGGTTTGAATCCACGTAGAATCCAAAGGAGAAGCGCCCCTAACGGAACGGACACGCAAACAAGACACGTGTTAGTATTTTTTATGAACAAGACAACCGAGAGCATACAGCCAAGCTGTAAGCTAAATGCTAACTACAGCACGCTAACATGCTCAGGTTTCACCAAGTTCTTGGTAAATTATCATGTTAACATGCACGTTTGCTATTTAGCACAAAATACCGAGTACAGTTGAGGCTGATGGAAATGCCATTAGTTTAGCAGGTAAATGGCCACAAACCAAAGTATTGAAACAATTCAAAGTTTGATCTGATAATGTCGCTAGAGGAAAACTCAGAAGACCACCAAAGTCATTAGGATTTATTCTCTGGGGACCATGAACGCTTGTGCAAAATATTCAATCAGTCAAGTAGAAATAAAAATGTCAACCTCATTGTGGTGCTATACTAAATGTCATGGGTTCACCAAAGTCCACATCCTCTGGGGACAGTGAAAATATGTACAAGCATTCACAGGAATCCAGCCAATATTAGTTTGGGCCAAAGTGGTGGACTGACTCAGAGAGCAACATTGCCACCTTTAGAGCCACGCCACTAGTGTGGCTAAAATTAAATATGATAACCAATCATAGCGAAATCTGCAGGATACAATCCTTTAAAAAATGTTCTGTAAAGGTCAGACATCTATTTCAAGTAAAGGTCCACATTTCATCGTGCACATATGAGAGAAGATGCTCTCCTTTGGCACATCCCACAGAATAATCAGTGTGAAAATGCAGCAATTTGCATTTCTAAATCTCTTCCATTACCTGTGTCAGATGAAGTATGTCATATCTCCACATTAGAGTCTGTAAATCCCTTCTTGCCCTCATTTACGAGCACAGGCTTCTCTGTCCGTGTGTGCCATACTAATACCTGCGGGTAAAAAAAGAAATAGATGGAGACAGGCAGAAAAAAAGCCAGTATGATAAAACATTAAAACTTACATTTTGGCTCGCAGTGCTGTGCAGTTGTAATACACTACATCATGCTTGCTACAAAATGTCTAGAGGCAGAATGTAGCACATTTTAACATGGCTGTAAGCTGACAGTTTATTGACTTTAAGAACAAGTTGTTATGACTGCTAGGGATCTCATGACACGTTCTCTTGCATAAACCAGCATTTACACAAGCAGCTTGTTTTATTGCCAATTCACAGGGGTTGCACAACATGCAGAGCCCTGTTTTCCTACCTTGGTGCAGTTAGCAGCTTTAGGCTCCAAATCGCTGAGAGTGACCAGCTCCCTTAACAGACTGCTCTCCTGATAACCTCCCTTCACTCCCCGTAACTTGAAATAAGCCTGAGGTTTGGACAGAATGAGTTGCAGGTTCACAGCGAACCCAGCCATGTCGATGGCGAAGGGCCGGTGTGGGTCGAACACAGTCTTCCATCCGTACACCTTGCCCAAGGTGTTTACTTTAGGGGACTCGTAGCGTAGGCCACCCACAAAGGCCACGGGCCACACCGACACCTTTTTGGTGGAACGCATCTAGTAGTCGAAAACAGAGACAGTGATCACTCATTTTATGCATTTTTTAATTCCTTGAATGATGAAATGTAAAGGAAGACGTCGATGAAAGGATGAGGTGGAGACATTGCATTGTTAGATAGAAATGATGCTCAGCATCATGTTTCGCTTTCAAACATACATCCTTACCTCCTCAAACAGGTCCAGGCTGTACGTGTTGTCATCGTCTGCAAAGTAGACAATCCCAGACTGGCTGCTGTTTACGCCGAAGGTCTCCCGGAGCCACCGCAGGGCCAGGTTCCTCTGTATGGTCCCCCGAGGTATTCGCGGGTCCCGAGTGTCCCCGCGTACCTTATAGTTCCTGGGCGTCTCCACGTTCAGATGGGTGTAGTTGAGTCCCGTCTCCTGGAGGAGACGGCCGACCAGCGTGGTCCTCCTCTGGGAGTCCTCCACCAGAAGCCAGTGCAGGTTGGGCACGTGCAGCAAGGTGTTGGTCAGACGTGTCAGCTCTGCCTTCTGCACCGGCCGGCTGTAGGTGGGAGTGATGACGTGGATGGTGGGCAGGACGTCGGACCACGGTGGGGGCCGGCTGTAGACGTACTCAGTGCGCACCACCTCCACGATGTCCCTGTTCTGTAGGGAGCAGGACTCCTTGAGGGCAAAAGTATTCCGGGAGTTGGAGCGACTATCCCGTCTGTCATCTAGCCAGGAGGGGAAATAATAACAGTGAGCCTCTGTGTGCTGACAACCACTGAAGACATATTCAAATATGTTTCCTACACAAGATAGTGTGGATTCCCTTTAATCGGTAGATCATTTGATGTTAAACACTTATCATATAAGTAATCCTCTGTTTTACACTCTGGCATCATGGCATTTTACCAAAATGTGAGATTTTTCATCTGGGCTCCAGACCAATCGATGTTTGGGCCATGGTGCACCCAACATTCTTCTTCATTTGGGTGCACCAACAAATCATTTAGTTGCACCCAAATTTGAACTTCATTGAAGATACGAGGTCAGGAGGATCAGTCATCTTACCGGTGAGCAGTGGTGGAGCCGTAACCGACACCGATGATGTCGGGTCTGGGTTGGGCCTTTCATGGCCCGGGACAGGTGTACCCAGATATTGCAGCATTTTTCTATTAATATTAAAATTGGGCAGTGATTGTATCAGGGTGGCAGTGGCCCCCCACGGCTCACACTCACATGCTTTATTTTTTTAAGGGCCAGTGCCAATCAGAGGTAGAGCAAGGGGGCGGGTCTTCACAGTTGGGTAGAAAAACAACGCTGCACACATCGGTCACACCTTCGTTCCCCCTTACCCTTTCGTGTAGCGAGCAGAGGAGTGATGGCGCTCTGGTGCCAAACAGTAATGAGCAGTGTCCAAGGCAACACGATCAACACAATGGCGACGATGTCTCGTCTCTTCGGCATCTCCAGCGTCAGACCTGAGTCATGCCTCTACCTGCGAGGCACATGACACACGATGTGGTGCGCAATCATGAGAACCGTACAGCTGCGAAATGACCAACAAGCTAACGAAACAAGCGTCTTTTGGAAATCAAATGTTAGTTATATCTCTGATATCATATCATATCCAATTACTGTTATAGTTTTGTACATTTTGTTATTATTTTTGGTGTTTTAAAGGTGTTTTATTTTTTATATAAGGGAACATATCTTTCAGAATGCTGTATAATATAATATATAATGTGTTTTAAATTAAAAACATGTCATGCTGTCAGACAGACATGTATGGTTAGAGAAATTATGTGAAAAGTGTTTTTCACTCGAATCCATTCAGTCATTCCTTTTTTAAGGAAACATTTGCTGCTTTTAGAGTTATATTTAGCACGCTGTCTTTAGCCCTTGAATGAGGGATGAGCTGGTTGACTGAATTTCCCAATCTAGTGGCCCATCGCTATATCTGAATTGCATTTTGAAGTCCATATATGGTGGTTGTCTATTGAGCGTCAACACACTGCGGCTGCAGGCCACAAACTACAAGGAGGGAGGCATTGTGTTAGAAAGCAGCCTCAGCCTGCTGGAGCTGCCGCACGACAGAAAATAGGTCAGAAAATGCTCAGAGCTTTCTTCTTTTTTTTGTGTCTCATTTGGAAGCCTACTGGTGTAATACAGAGAACGTTTGCCCTTGTAATTTGAAGAGGTCTTCAGTGTGGCCCCTTTCCCTCTGTAAAAGGTCTATGTGTTCTTTATACTGCAAATACGCATATAGAAATAGATGGCCAGGCCTTTATCTGGGCTTATATTACAGACATGCCTTTTTTTCTAATTTGCCGTTCCCCAGTTTATGCAAACTCCATCCTCGGCTCCTCTTGTTCACGCCCACAAGCTCTTTATCGAGACACTGAACCGCTGCTTTGCTACGGAGCTCACTCTGGATATAAAAGCGCTATGTAAATACAATCCATGTTATCCTACCTATGTTTATAGCCAACACACATGGTCAGTTCAAGGACTGAGGCTCCGTATGAAGAGGCCCAGGGAAGAGGGGAGTGTGTGTCTCTCAGGGGTCCAGCTCAGCTGACGATCCCTGCAGAGAGAAGACACACGTGGGTTGAGAATCTGTTTGTCATTTATTTTGGGGAAAAGCAATGCAGACAAGTCGTCAAGGTTTACGGAGATGTTTCTCTCTCTGTTGAATTCGTTCTAGTGGTCATGTGACCTGCCCGAGTAAACAAAGACGAGTCTGTGATCGAGCACATTTTGACAGAATTTGCGGGGCAAATGTTTCATATTCAGATGTTTATCTGTGCTTTTGGTATGATTCATTATCAAAGGTCATTCGTGTTGGAGTGTGTTTCAGGCGGCCTATAAAAGGTTCTGCTGATATTTGTTTGGGTCATACAGGCTTTTGTGTGGATGAAGGTCGGAAACATAAATGCAGATTGTAGACACATGAGAACCAATGTCCTTTTATTTTTGTTCCAATTTTGTTTGGGCTTATTGATTTCTTGGATTCAATACTGTATTATACTGTAATAATTAATACTGTATTGTTGCTCTTCTCATTTTACATTTTACGAGAGCACTCTTACCAAGATAAGAAAAAACATCTTCTTTTCACAGTCTGCAAATTGTTCGTCAATTGTTCGAACCATTTCAAGCGTTAAATTTGAGAAACATAAAAAAAGGATTAATATAATTAAAATGTAATTTAGATTATTGTATGTTTTAGACAATTTATTAAACTTAAACTTTATTACGTCGTCATATTACAGACATTTTTACATACATACATGAAATTTGCTCTCTGCATTTAATCCATCCATAGCATCACCTATAACTATCGGATTATACAAAATTGCTACTGGTTCACTGATTCCATTTAAGACTATAAAAACCTTGGATGATATTGTCATCCAGGGGTTTTATACGGCTTACATATCGCTGTATGATGCTTTTTGATTTTCCTGTAATGCTAGAACTGACACAATCATGTTTACTTAGTTTACGATTCTTTTTAACAGAACCTCCATTTCACTACTGCTGAAGTTATTTGTCTTCATAAAGCCTTTTTTTATTTGGTGGCATCTCTCCAATTGTAATATTTGCACACAGCACACCTGCCTTATATAGTGTTCAGGGGGCGTCACTTGTATGCTAATAATGAGCAATCGGCCACACGGCGAGGGAGTCATCATTCAGGACATCCAGGGAAGAGCAGATGTGGATGTTTATGAACGTTTGGTGCATCTTGAGTAATTAACAAAAAATGTAAAGAAAATATATGTGTGTGCGTGCTAATGCTGAGCGAGGGTCAGCTGCTTCCCTTCAATCTACAGCACAGGCATATGCAATCACAATAATGCAGGCTCCAATATTTGTGCGCTTTTGTTTCCCTTCTCTGCAGGAGTCCCTTCATGAGACGGACCCTCCGCCAGTTCATCACAAAGCTTTAGACGTAACTAATCCTCGATTAAAAAAGGATCAACCCCAGTCTGAGATCAAAGGTTGTGCTAGATAATTAACACATCGGGATCGGTTTAACAGGGTCATGTATGAACAGCGTGTTATTGCTTTAGATGAGCTAATTATCTTCTCGCATCATGTTGAAAAGATGACTCGCTCTCCTCCTTATCATTTTGCAAACCCATTTTAAGGTTAATTATGTCATGGCTGAGAGCAACCACAACAGTTTGGAATGAGGAGCTCTCATCTACATTATACATAGATTCGATTCAAACAAACAATCTAAATGTGTATGAATCAGTATTTTGCTGAAAATTTTGAATTTTGCTCCTTGCACCTGAATCTAAATACACATAGTGGGAAAGAATCATGCTGATTTTCTGTGGAACACTTACATCCTGTGAATGTTAGTGAAAGAACAGTACATGGTGAGCTACAAGCAAAATTACATTAACTTTAGTTGATATGTGCACTGCTTACCTAAATTTGGTTCCTTATGTACAATTAGTCATGGACATTTATTATATAAATAAGCTGTGCTAGCAATAATTTGGCAACCAGTGAATAAAATAAATTCAACTTTTACAAATATGCAGTGGGGCCAAAATGCATTTGGTGAATATGTTATGCAAATTATATAATTATTATAATTATAATTTTTAAATTATAAAAATATATTATATGTTAAAATGTTTAGATTTAGTTTAGATATATTTTGAATAATTAACAAAGAATAAGAAAACAAAAAATAAGCCATAAAATAAAAAGTGAATGCTTACAATACATTCTATGAAGTAATTAAATACATATTATATGTTGGAAAAGGAGTAGGAGGAAGAAAACACTTTGAAGGTCCTGTTATTTTCTACAACTAATAATGGATTGAATGTTTATCACATATACACATTAATAATCATCTTAGTATAAGAAAACCCGAGAACAATAACAAGGACCACAGGGAGTGTGACAGCCCTGAAAGAGACAAGGCCCCCTCCTCATCCCCGTATTTCTCTTTTATACATTTTATTAAATGGATTTATATTTGTGCTTTTATTTTCTTCATCTGAAACATAAATTCACCCCACAAATTAAAATACACATACTCTCTCTAGTGGTACAAAGCTTTTTTGGGGGGTGAAAAAAACCCCAGAAAGTCTTAAATCCTACCAGACACATGAACTTGCAAGCATCTGACTTTAAAAACAGTATGTTACTGTGTTGGGGGTGTTCTTTATTGTTCACTATCCTCATGGCTATTTTATGAAATCAGCATAATGAGCACAATGTGCTTTTGTACGTGTGACCCCACTCCTCACTCAGCAATTCAGATGCTTTATGATCAAGAATGTGCCTCGTTTGTCCCAGAATTGCAATGTTCCTTGCCATCTTTCCTCGCACATACTGTACCTTTAATACAATTTCAAGCAGATTTTGTGTCCTAATATCACACCCATAAGTTTATTTCCATAATACTCTTTCAATATTAACATTGTCTATCTTAACTTGTACGTCACAATTCTTTTTTTTTTAAAAGCTTGGTTTTGTTCTACTGTAATAATTTGTATATGTCAAGCCACTGTTTTAATCTACTCATATCTATTGTGAATTATTGTTTTGGTTACTTTGCAGTCTTTTTGTGGTCGTATGTTTCTTTGTGTTCATGTTGAATCTTGAGGCCAGGGGGCCCTCTGACATTTGGGGTCCCTTGGCCTGTCCACAATATGCTCATTCAGTAATCCACCTGTGATTGTGATCACCTTCAAACGCTGCTGTCGATTCTCCCCAGAACAAAAACAATATTAGTGCTGTCCGCTATTAAAACAAATTTCTGAATTTCTTTCTACTCCGCATACACACCACAAGTTATACGTGGATTTGTGCTCAGCTATCTCACCTATATGTGCATATCTATGGAGATATTTAGTGTTAGTGAATGAAGGAATCCAGGGAAAACGTGAGCCAGCATCAGAAACTAATCAGTGCTTTCTTTCCAAAAAATGTCACCTGTTAAGAAACGGTATCAATGTGCTCAGTAGTTTTTGAGATTTTTATCAGCCAACAGACAAGCAAACAGAAAAAAACAGCAGCAGCTGTCTGGATATCCCGTGGCACAGCAATGACATGACTTCATTCAGACACTAGTGTGACACAGATTTTTAACTGGGACACAATATTGTAGATATCAGTATGATGACAACACTGTCCATTGTCAAATCTTTGATTCACCTTCGTCTTTACATGAAGATGGCATCGCAATCAGCCACCCAGTGTCCACATTCAATCATTTGAGGATTTCTAAAGTTCATTGAGTAATACATTTATAAAAACAGATTTCCTCTGCACAGTACAACAACAAAAAACATCTAAACATCTTCCATTGCAGCCTGAAAACCCATCAGTTCAGACTGCACCATGGTCCACATCAACAACTAAAACTCTTTCTCTTCTTCGATGAGTCAACCACAAAAAAAACGGGAATTCCAGAGTACAACTGTAACCGATTTTCACGATTGTATGCCTCTTATATTTGATCAAATTTGAATTCCTTTTAATGCAGCTGCAAAATAAAGCAGTTGTGTACGCCGTGGATACTCGGCGGTGAACATGGCAATTCTACTTTGTGCAAGCACTGAGCCATGAAGCCAATTCAAGGGTTGCCTGTCAAACACCAACCGACAACCTCTGAGTCTAGGAGGTGGAATAACGACGCGCACTGAGCTGAAGCTGAAACTCCTGGAGCTGTCCCCAATCTCCTTATCTCGAGTCCTTGTCTCGTTTCTGTCACTTTGGATTTAATCCAATAAACAAACTATCAAACTGACAGGCCGTGTGATTTTGACGGGCTCTCAGAATTTTAGCAGTGTGGTCGAATTTTGCATATTCTTTCCATGCTGTTAGTACTCCGTTAGCTTTTTTATTTATCTTTTTTTATGATGACTGTCTATTTAGATTGTAGGGATCCAGTAGAGTAAATGCAGGCCCACATCTGACACACTGCCCCTTTAAATTACACAAAACAGACCTGCACACATTTACTTTGCACAGTCAACTTGTGTCTGTTTGTGCACAATCCTTTGATTGTGCTCTCTAACGCTGCTCTCTTTAATACAACGGGTGTCATTCTGTTCCCGCGGCTTTTTTAATGGCTTCATAATAAACGCCATAAATAACCAGCGCAGGTACATATATCGACCTGCCAGACTCCGGCCTACATCACAGACCTAATGCTTCAAACCCAATGCTCGCTAATGATGGACCTCAACTGGATCAAAGAGCCAGGAGTTGAAGGAGGATGAGTGGAAGATGGTGCCAGCCTCACTTAAAAAGATCGAAAGCTTCTCGCTGTGCATTTAAAATCTTTGGCACGGCCGCACAAAAACTATAAATAGGTCTCTCTAGATATCAAACATCTCAGAGACGCCTTATAGTTCCTGTCACAGCGGGGGAAATCTATATTATTGTTGTCTGTGCTAATGACAGTCAAATGGTCGGGGCCTGTGAGGCGGATACAAGCTGAAGGCTGAGACATCCTCGATTTAAAGGGTAACAAGCCTGGAGAGCGCTGTGACAGTGGATCCAGGTAGATGGCTTCAAAGGTGCTGAGCCACAACACCATGCATGACCATGCATTTGCATTTTTTCTTTTTTAAACTGTGTTCAACCTCCAACTTATCAGCCCTGGCTTTGACACCGCAAACTGGATCCAGGGTGAACCCTCATTACAGTCACAAACAGTAATAAATAAATAAAAAAAGAGATCCCATCATAGGAGCGTGATTTCCTTTCATTTAGTCCTGATTGGTGTCATTTGTATCCAGCCAACTGTAATTAATGCCTTCAATCCTCACAGGTGACTGGCACATGTTTCTGTATTCTATAGACAGCTGCAGGTAATCTACTGTATTCCTGTTCCTGTGTTTGATGTCCTGATGCTTGCACTATCCCTTTCAACTGGTAGGAGATGTAAAAGTTGAGCCCGGTGCCTCGGTGCGAGGCTGGTTTTGAATTCTAATGTTCAGGTGCGCTGGGATTTTAGGGATGAGTCTCTCTGAAATAGTTTTTCACTTCAGTACCTTTCATCTCAGCTTCTCTCCTCCCGGTGCTGCACAACTTTTGTATTTAGTTGTGCTTTTGTGGGAAAAGGTGTTTAATTTCACTGTTGTTTAACATTAACAATATAACAATTGAATGAACTACAATGCAACGAAATTCCATTCATAAAAAGAAGAATTACAAGTGTAAGAAATGTATACTTACAGAAATGAGCAATGATCCACTTTTAGTCACAGAGTCTAATCCTGTTGTGCTACTGCTCAAGGTGCCGATAATGGTGCCGGGCCTTGATGTGTCAGCTGTGGTGAACAGAGGGATCCATCAAGTCTTCCAGGGGAAGGAGAGTGTGTTTGGTGCACATATGAGCACCAGAGTCGGGGTGACAACTCGCGGATTTGGTTCGCAGCATCCGGTGGGGTGCTATCTAATCCCCGGGTAGGGTCGCGTCCTCAGTGCCAGCCCCTGTAGAGACAGAGGAGGTCATCCCTCTGGAAGAATGCTGCTTCTCATTGCGAAAAACAAAGGCCGGGATTGTCAAAGCTGATGGCAAGGGGACGGGGCGGAGGGGCAGCCATGGCCGGAGGACTTGGGACAATAGAATAAATCACATGAAAAATGTTACAGCTGCACAAATGGAACTCTTACTCGGGGATGAAGCGGGATTGGATGAATTGAGGGAGCCATGCAGAACGTGGGTGTTGTTTATCTAAGGCATAAACAGCGATAGTCACATGGTTCACTAGACAGACAGTATGGGCATGTCTATTCATTTTTCTTTCATTTCCTGACAGGCATATGAAAGGAGTACATTCTGAATGGGCTCCTATGCTTACAATTTCAATAATGGCATGGAGTAAAAAATAAATAAATATGGCTGTACTCATATGGAGAGGAGGCAGCTGTGTGAAAGGCAGCACAGCTCATATCAGTAATTAAAGAGGATGGTCGTATACTGGCATGTGACAAAGTGCAGTGGCTGTAAATGATGCTTCTTATAGCCGGGTGGTTTAGATGAGTGACTATGAATCACACCTATGCATCAAAGTCAGAGAAATGTCCATTCGTTCACCAGCATGAAGGCGTTATGAGGGTAGTAAACACATGTCAGGACAGGACTTATCATTGCAGAAAAATTACACGTAATGCCACGTTCACATCATGTTGATCATATACGAGCTGCCAACGAGGGGAAACCCTTCATGTCAGAGTCCGACCAGTAATTCTGATTCAGAAATGGAATTCTGACAGCGATGACATCTTCAGCTGCAAAACCACCATTGCTGGCAGTTATATCGAAATAAAATCCAATATTAGCACTCATAAAATAATTACAGTTAATTTAAAAGGACCTTTGCACGAAGACCGGAAACACAAGGGGAAAAGCAATCCTGGTGACAAAAATATGCCTAATAGCGCAGAAAAACCAAACAGCGCTGATAGAGCTAACCGTGTTTATCTGATGGGGAACTGGAGGGTGGGTGACTAGTCTTCCACAACAGGATTGGTTTACTAGCTGTAGGCGCCATATGAGCGCAGTGCAGATCGGCGGCGATTAGCTAGCTTGTAGGGCATGCTCACCTGCACGTTTGATGCCATATTAATGCTCTGAATAACGTATCAATAATCTTTTAAGAGGTTGCTGAGAGAGCCTTTACAGGTTCTATTGCTTTCTGTTTAACCCCTAATGTCCATGACTGGTCAGTACACAGAATGTCTGCAGTCTTATAAAAACAGTGTCGTCGGGTTGATGGATCTGACCTCGTATCTCAAATGAACTGAAATTCTGCGTCTTTCTAAAGGCGTGAGGCAACAGACTGCCAGACTTGGAATCAGTATTGGTACTTCCATTTCAACCTCTGCCTTCTCTACTTACTTTTCTGTTCCCGCTTCCTCCGACGGGTGAACGCCCCCGACCCTCAATTTCCCCATTCCATTTCATTGAGCACAAACACAATGATGTGTTATCATTATGCCAGCAATTCGAATCAGTCACCATCAATATTTCTTACATATTAAAAAGGCTATTTAAATATGTATGCATCTGATCACCTCTGTGGGGTTGTTTTTATTACTTGAGTCAACTGAATCTTCCTCAGGATATATGCTGTTTATTCATGCATATGTTATCAAGGAGCCAAATAAGACGGTAAGCTCAAAAGCCGCCTTTCATGACCAAGAGTATGAGCTGCATTGTGGTCTGCGGCGCTATTAGAGTAGCGTGTGCACGTAAACAGATTAATTGTAAAAGAATAACTAACAACACCTCTTCCCTGACTGGGGTCTTTGTATCCAGCAGACACCCAACGCCTTATGGCACATTTCTAAACCACTTTGTAGTTTTGCCACCTTGTCCTCACATGGCACTACGCAGAAAGAAACCGCAGGACATTGGTTTGATAAGAGGACATTGTAAGTGAAATAAACCAGAAGTTTGGACTCAAAGGGATCCACTGATGGTTCTCCTTTGCGCTCTCTCGTCTCTTAATCACTTTCAGCAATCAATATTCTGTCTGCATCTGTTTATGTGCTGAGCCTCAGAGGAATGACATGCAGTGTTTTTGACAGATGGGCGATTAATAAGACGACGGTGCACTTCCAACGGTGTCACATACAGAGAGACGTGTAGGTGTGCTATTAAAATGCAAATCATTAAAATTCAAACTCAATTAATAGTTGCTTAAGCTGGCAATATTGATGTGTATGAGATGGAAACACTGTGAAGCGTAACTCCTGTATTTTCCAGTGCGGTGGGTCCTTTGAAAATCATCTGGGTGATAATTAGAGGCTTTTTACTGCGACAGCTCTATCTCTGCTGGTGTCATTTCTCACATCCTGCAGAATATAACACGACATGGCACAACGAGTGTTGCTTTTTGGAAACTGGCTTCAATGTTATTCTGGAGGTTGGAAGGGCAACAAGGGGGCAACTCAGATTGTGCGTGCCTCATTAGTTTTAGCTTCCTATGTTGCATTCAGAAGCTTAGATCTTTTCTTTTCTAACAGAATCATGCAAGCCAACACACCATAAGATGAGCCTTCAAGAGGAACCACATTCCTGTCACAATGTCAATCAACCACACATAACCCAAAACATATTCTTCAGTTTAAAACCGTAAACCTTAAAGAGAGACTATGTTACTTTTTGAATGAAGAATCAACACATTTGTCCTCTAACAATTGAGAAGTTTAATTAAAATGCCAACAAACACACCCTTGCACTAGTCAATACACTCGGGGGTTTCGCTGCGACAGCCTCACCAGCTTATGGTGGCTAATGTTAGCCAAAGTCAGTCACCAACAGGTGCTAATTTGCATAAAACACAGCAAAAGCTGATGGGAATTACGTTAATTTTGCAAAGTATTGGACAAATTAAAATGATGACCATATGGTGGCATTACACCAGAAGTCAGATGATCACCAAAATGAATACAATTCATTCTGAGAGGAACATGTATACAAAATGTCATGGTAAACCACCCAATTGTTCAAAACAACATAAAAGTCAGACAGATTCAGCAGGGTTCATCCTCTGGGGACCATGAATTTCTGTACAAAATGTTATGGCAATCTGTCTTTGTTGTTGAGATACCTCAGTGTGGACCAAAACGGTGGATGGATACTCAGTGTTGAGGGTAAATACTGCGTCCTGTGAGCACAGTGAGTGATGTTTGATATTCTCATCTGGCTGCCAGCGGAACAGAATATTCCACTCACTGTCGGCTAGTCACCATTTTTTCATGTCTAGGTAAATATTGAATGAACTTGTCAAACATTAAATGCTCAAAGACAGGGAGCATACTTGAAAACTTCCCTGTGGTGTAACACATTGTAACACTGTTTTCTTTAAGGGACAACAAGCACAGATGAATTGATGCCCGGGCTGCCGATGTAACACTGAGGAAAAGGATGTCAAGCATTATGATTTTAAGAATTCTTACACAAGCCGCGGCGCACAGCCTTCGTGATCATTTCAGGCTTGTCTTTCAGAACACATGGAGTGGAGGAGCCGGGGATCGAACCGCCGATCTTCTGAATTGAGGGACTGCTCTACCTTCTGAGCCACAGTCGCCCACATTTACACTTAACTTTACATGTAACTGCTACAACTACTACCGGAGAAATTAATTAATGCCTTCTTTAGAAATGGAGTTATTAAAAAAAAAATTTAGTGAGTGAGAGATGGTTATATCATTTGATATGTGGGTGTATGCAATTACAGCTTTCTACTGTGAGTGTTTGCAAGTATAAACGGTGCGAAGTCTGACATTTCAGTGAAAGTGTTAATGAGTTCCGGATAACACTGTGCCAGCAGCGCATTTCACAGCTCAGACGGGGAAATCTTCCCACTTACAGTAGAGTTTGCTATGAGAATTGTCTTGTGTATACATGGGCTTGTATAAAAAAAAAACAGCGACAACAGCAACAACTCTTGAACCATATATTATATAATGGACCTGAGGAACATCACTGAACAACAATCTAAAGGTTGGTCACATAGGATATAGTGGTGAAAACAATAACCTAAGACTATGACGCTTTTCAAACAACACATGATGCTCTTTTACAAATTAAAAGTTTGTAAATGTGCAATAAACAACATGCAGAGCATTAATATAGCAGAAAACAAGTATATTCTATGAAAAGATATAGTGGAGTAATCTCTACTTGAGCAGAGACAAACACTTTTAGCCCTGTCGGCACGTTTGTCCAGTTAGCACTGTTAGCTATATGAGCCGCTGGCTCTGGCGTTGCCATGTTGAGAGGCAATCAAAATTTTCCTAATCTAGTGTTGTGCACCTTTAAATTCATAAGCAATAAAACACAACACTAAATAACACTAAAATTGATACATGCAGGGGTTTTGCCCCATTAAATCCTACACACTGGTCCTTTAATTGTTGTAACTTCAGTGGCCACTGTTCTATAAAAGCAAAAGGGAACAGGAAAAAGACGAAGCTCAATGAAGATAAAAATAGCAGCAGGCTCTGTTTCCTTGCAGGCATTGTAATCAATAGAAAGTCCATCCATCCATTTTCACCCGCTTATCTGGGGCTGGGTTGCGGTGGGAGCAGGTCCAGCAGGCTGACCCAGGCTTTTCTTTCACCCTTTACCAACTCATTCTGGGGGATTTCGAGGCGTTCCCAGGCCAGCTATGAGATATAATCCCTCCAGCATTTCCTGGGTCTTCCCCAGGGCCTCCTACCAGTTTAAACAGTCTAAATGCATTTGGTAAGCATATTTGGACCAATAAAGCCAAATACACTCATGGTCTTATTTCACTTACATAAAGCTCAAAGGTTTGTACATGAATATTCCACAAAATCATTGTGTTGATTGAATACAGATAGTACAATTAATTTAACCAGTAATGTGTGGATATACTCCAACACAATCAGGGCAGTTTTGCATATTAAAACTAAGACTTGAAGAGTAGAGAGACACAACGGCAGAATATTGGCGACAGTGCAACACCTTTTCATATCAGATTCTCCAGTCCTCACATAATGCGGCGGACTTGAAATACAGTCTTAATTAAATAGAATATCCTCTCGTGATTTATTGCAGTAATTTGAATAAAAGTGTGCTTTTAGATTGTGGTCTGCTCGGAGGACACTGTTGTGCCGGCTAGTAAAATCACGGGACCAAATCAAATTCAGCTCGTTGATATTTATGATAAGCAGATGAGGAGTAAAAACAGTTTTGCTCTGAACTGCCCGACTATCTACATGCATCAGGAGTCCCATCTTACAAAAATAAAATCCACTTTCATTGTCAAAGTGATATCACAGTTGTTGGCCGTTTAGCAAATTCCCATATTGTGCTCTGAGATGAGAACCATATTGTCTCACTCTTTTAAACGCTGCTGCACCGGAGACTAATTCAATTTAAAAGTTTTCAAACACATTACCTATTTCAAACTTTTTTATGACTGTTTATATGTACCCAATCATTCACTATATCTTAGTTATGGACACACAATAATGTAATCACTGCATGTACTGTAATAATTTGATCAAGCTGTTCCCTGTAAATATTCTTGTTTTTTTGCTATTTTGCATACTGCATTTGTTGATGGAGTGAATAATTATGTGCTTGTTTCCCGTGAGGCAATCAGCATTCATCAAAATGCAAGCCTTATCACAATATCAATTTACTAAATATGACCATAATCAATGTAATTATTATGCTAAGATGCCTATATTACCATGTTGTAATTGCTGCATTCTTGCAATAGAATTCAAATCTGCAGCTACAGGCAAATGACAATCAGCTCCATCAAAACCACAGTGTATACACGTTACTGAGCACAAGTGTACTATTCTGCTGGGCATGTAATTAGCTTAATCCAATTATTCTCATGATCAAAGCGAGAAACAACAATTCTGTGCAAGTTGTCACAATTAATGAAGCTGCATCTCATTTTGAATGTTCCCGTCTCTGCATTTCAAATAGGTTTAGGGTAATTAACAAAAGTGTCTTTATATGGCTCAAGGTATGATGTGGTATTTTTGAGAGACCTTGCATTAACCTACAAAACATACTGGTGTGAGCAACATAAAGCTCAGATTTAAATGCAGACCTTGAAGTGACACAATAGGCAAAATATATGTATTCATGTGCGTACATGGCCCGGTCCCCAGGAAAATGTTGGCATTGTATGTACATGCAAACACAGGATTTTACAGTGTTCGTATGTAAGTGCTGTTACTGTGTGAAAGAGTAGTTCACACAGTAGAGTAGTTACGCTACGTTGTTGCGCTGCGCTGTTGCGCTACGCTGTTGCGCTGCGCTACGCTGTTGCGCTGCGCTATGCTGTTGCGCTACGCTGCGCTACGCTGTTGCGCTACACTGTTGTGCTACACTGTTGCGCTACACTGTTGCGCTAAGCTGTTGCACTGTTACGTTACGCCACACTGTTACGCTGCTATGCTGTTACGCTGCTATGCTGTTACGCTGCTATGCTGTTACGCTGCTATGCTGCTGCGCTACGCTGCTGCGCTACGCTGCTACACTGCTGCGCTCAGCGTCGGAAATACACAAGGGCAAAGGGCAAAACTGCCCCTAAGAATTTTAATTTTGCCCCTTATATCACTATGAGAGGGGCAAAAAATGCCCCCATAATTTCCTCTAATAATTAGGATAATTTAGTGTAGTCAATTTAGTGTAGTCAAAAATATCGTAGCCTATATGACCCGGTCCAGTTGCCATAGAATGTTTTAGATTTTCGCCTTGACTGATGTTGCGTGTGTGTGAAGAACCGAACATTAAAAAAAAAATGTAGCGCTTCTTAATCAGACCTGTGACCCCGAGTCCGCAAGTGTGAGGAGAAATGAGGATAGCCAACTCCGTCACCATCTCTGATTCAGAAGATAAAATCCACACACCCAGCCACCATCGAAAAACGGAAACTAGATTGGCTTGGGGTGGAGGAAGATAACGAGGAAAAAGAAACGAGTTGCCAAAGCCGTTGTAAATCCAGCGCAGGTGAATTATTTTGCGGACTTCATCAAGGGGAGCGACAACGTCAAGAAATACGTGGCCTTTTGTCACCAGGCGACCAAGCAACACGCCATCGCCTACGGTGAGTGATAACTAGTAATAATAATTTTGGAATTTTTTTGTTTGCGTTAACAAGCTAACGTTAGCAGCACTATAGCTCTGATCAGCACTATCAGAGCTGGCTAAAGCTGCTACGCTGCTACGCTACTCTGTTAGTTCTGCTACGCTGTTCCACTATGCTACGCTACGTACAATTGTTTCACAATTTTAACCACAGGGCAGTGCGTGTTTCTGCAAGGGTGATGTGAAATCGTATTTATGAAACGTTCAGAAACGAAATCTGTGGTTTACAAAATAAAAACAAGTCCCAAGATTTCATCCTGGTGAACGGGTTGGCGTACACTCTCCTTGGAAAATTTGAGTAAATCTACATTCAATCATATTGCAGTGATTGAAAGTATTGTACACTCCCGCAAGTAAAAATACATACAGAACAATCACAGCCACATATACAATCAGCAAGCACAATCAGTAATCATGTGAATGAATGCATAGCCTTAACTCAATTACAAAACACACATGCAGAGCAGCTTCCATTATATACAACCATATTATACTGCAATCCACCCACCCTGATTACAAACGCCCACTGATGCAAAACACACACATATTAGCTTGCTTACTAGTTTTTCAGATCTTGTCTCGGGGACAAACATTCAAACTGCATTAAGTTTGAACTAATCTCATCGTTATGAGAAGGGCTAATTTAGTTGAAGAAACACACACTGCTGCTCTTTCTCTTTCCTTCCCTCTACAAGCTGAGGCTCCAGGCCACTGATAACTGATGGAGGTATTCAGTGATCGATCCGTTGCGTTTGTGCAATTTAGGTTGTGCAATGCCTTATATAATTCTACATGAATGTCAGAAGTGCACCAGGTGTTTGTTCATCCTGTTAAACAGATTAACGTCCAAGATGTCCACCGCAAGTGAGAATAAGAGACCGAATCACACTTGTAGTATTTTGCGGATGGAAATGCCGCGTACCACATTTGGTCTGCGCAGTGTTTAAATATTTAAAAATGTTATACCGTAGTGGCCCACAGCCTATCGAGTAGACTAGGTCTTTGTCTGCATCTGTACCGTTTGCAAGCTCTGGCCTGAAAGTGTGTTATATAAAAAAAATATCCTTGATTGTGCTGTTTGATGTAGACACAACATTTGTGCAGAGGTCTGTGAAGTGTGAAGCTCATTAGCTCAACAAGAGTCTGCAGTGGGACATGTTCTCCTTGCCCTTGGCAATTAGTGTGGCTTGAATCACAGTGATTCTGGACACATTTGGTTCCATGCCGGTGGATAATGCAGCACAAATTTCAGAGTAATTAGAAATAGGAGTCGTCCTATGTTGCTGATATACAAAGTGCATTCATGATCCCTGATTTACAATTTTTTATTGTTGTATTGTTTTTATTGTGATGTAAGGATGGGAAAGACCCAACACGTCATTACAGTGCATCGACAGCCAGGTGATCGTGCGTGCCTGTGGACTGGATATTTAAAATGATTATTAGATTTATCTATCCGTCATTCATCACAAACTCCCATGGTTAGCATTAATGATACTGTTCCTGTTTGACTACAGTGGGAACTTCAGAGGAGTCAGCATCCTGATAGGATGATGTTGCTGGTTTCGCCCGGGAGCCGCTCTGAGTATTGATCTGCTCATGCAGCATTCCCTCTTGAAGCCAGAATTTGCCTCTGATCTGAAACAGCTTTCAAGTGGGCAAAAACAACCTCAAACAATCTGTCTCAAAGGCGTTTAAAATTTTTTTTTTATGTACATCAAGAACACAGAGTGAGAGTATGTAGAAGAAACAGCATGCCTGCAGAGCTCAAAGCGTGATGATTTTCTCTTGAATAGCCTTCTGAGGCACTCTCAATTCTGCAGAGACACATTCGATCTAGATAACACAGGAACCGAGGCGAAATCTAATTTGTTGGGAAGGATTTCAAATGATCAAATGCCCTCTGATGAATTGCCAAGCAGCAGCTCTTAATTCCAGATGAAACCATTTCAACAAGCACCATTTGTTAGCAATTTGTTAATGAGCAGACCAGTAAGTGGGGAGTAAAACTGAAATCTGTTAAATCCGTAGACTTCCTACCAAATGTCTATATAAGACAGTATGGCAATGATCCACGGCCGGTGCAGTCGTGGAATATGCAGCTGCATGCAGCACAGGTTCACGTTCTACGCTGCGAACAGGCAAGAGTGTGTTTTGCATTCTGCAGATAGAAAAAAAAGATTTGAGGGAATTCTCTCACTTTCTGAAGTGCTTTGAGTTTTGTGAAGTGTGAAAAACACTTGCAATTAACACATTTTGAGAAGAACTCACTTTGGTACAGTCCAGCCGTAATTTTTCTTTGTGGAATGCTCAGAGATCTCATGCTTGATAGGTAAAGAGTAGTAAAGAGTTAATCTTTTGTGCAGATAATTTAGAACAACAAGGCTTTACACTGCAGTCAGCAGTTACTGTAAAAACAGCACAATTAATGCGGCTGTTAATGTCTGAATCAAGGATGCAAAAGTCAGTGTATGCAAAGTGCATCTCTGTGGCCCCGTTTTGTAAAGCTGCTATGTCAGTAGTATCCCTGTTAGGATTTTATTTGCAACTCATTTGGGAGAGTTAATCAATAACACTCTGATTTACAGTTTGTGCTGCATGGCTCAACATCATTAGATTATCCCAATGCTGACATCTCATCACGTTGTCTCAGCTTTTGTGCAGATGATTCCAAATTCCAAATTGTTTTAAAATATTGAGACAAAGACAAATATCCTGCTAATGGGACAGTAATGTTCTATTCTAAATAAATGTGAGATTTTGTATCAAAGAAACAACTTATTTGGCAATACGTGACACGTAATGGATGAACATGTTTTATGTGTGTTTTAGTGTTGGCAATTTGAGAACGAATGGTTTGTGCACTTCACTCCAGACAGTTTGGCAAAATGCCAAAATGATTGTTTGAAGATCATCCAAAGCCTAATTAAAACAAATGTACATCTCAGTGATGCTGAGCAGAGCCAGCAATAACACACTGAAAACTAAAGTTGGCTGTACAAAACACAAATGATGCTACTGTATTTCACCAGTAATATTTTCTGCTGTGATCTTAAACGAATGCTTCAGTTTTCTTCAAATTACTTTTTATCCACGTGAAAGTTCTCTGTCATTCACCCAGATAGATGGCAGGTGGGTTTGAC
Organism: Cottus gobio; assembly: GCA_023566465.1. NCBI lineage: Eukaryota > Metazoa > Chordata > Actinopteri > Perciformes > Cottidae > Cottus > Cottus gobio. The sequence goes on along the minus strand of CM042229.1, from coordinate 21,317,035 downwards.
TAACTCATCTCTTGTCCAACACATACTTGGCAACATGCACTCTAGTAGACCCGGCAAAGCAGGAGAAAAGCCTCCGGAAACAGCGTGTCCTGTCTCCGTGCCACGCACATTTCAAACAGGCTGACAGATCAAGAGAAAGGAGGGGGGGTTGGAGGGGGGGGTCCAGACCTTAACGGTAGACTCAGCATCCACTTCCCCGCGTGTCGCCTTCTCCTCCACCGCCGCCGCCTCCGCTGCCTCCGAGCTCATGCGATTTCATCGGGACGGATACAAAGAACACGCTCCTTCGCTGCCGTGAGGCGTCGCGTCGGCGCCGCTGCCTTCACGCGCGTGACTGCTGCCGTCCCTGGATGAATGAGCGGCGCGTACAGGTGCGCATGTCGGGAATGTAATGTAATGAATGCGCTCCGGTGCTGCACAGACTGAGATGATGGGAGAAGAGAGGGCGGCTTATTTGGCACTCAACCCTCCCTCCCTTCCTCTGTTCTGCCCTCCTCCCCGTCGCTCTTCCTCTCCTTTCTTCCACTTTACCTTTTTTGATGCCCCCGTTTAGCTCCCAAACCCCCCACCCCCCACACACACCCCACCCACACACTCCATTTGCACCAAATTATTCTTCCTGTTTTTATTGTTTTGCTGTTATATTAATGTTAATCTGTTTGATTCCTGCAGGTTTGAAAGACATCTGTGACATGTGAGTGAGTGTGTTTAAAGGACTGAGAGTGTCTCTGCTTTTGAGAGCAGGAACATCCTCCCCATCCTCTGTGAAACAAGCAGCTATATTGGCATGTATACGAGCACAAGAAGATGAGAAGGAGAGGTAGTGTCATATTGAAAAGAAATAAAGAATCTCATAGCCACTGATTAAAACGAGCACCTTCAAAACGCGCGGGACGCAATTACATTTTTTTGACATTGAAAGATCACCCCTCCCCCAGCCCAGAGGAGCCATTAAGTGCTACTTTTCCTCTGTTTGAAAGGTGTGACATTTCAAAGAAAATGCTAAACTACTCAGGGGTAATCCACCAAACTTGAGTCTAACCTTTACTAAATAATGGTTTGTGGCTATGCATCATGTGACACCTCTGTAATTGAAAAACAACAATCTAAAAAATCCTCAGAGAGTTGTGAAGCCCCGGTGGCGCGCACATTGGTATAGACTCTGTAATGCACTGTGATTAATGTCATGAAAACAGTGTTGTGTCAAGTAAGACGTGCACCTCAGCCAAGAAAGTGATGAAGTGAAATAACGCCCTGCGAAGCCATCAATCATACATTTCCTCGCCAGCACCGTGACAGAGCTGAAGCCTATTTATACCTTCTCTTTAAAGCAGCTGTTGGCAGTTTTTTACTCAACGTCACGTGGGGAAAATTCCATAATAACCTTTCAGTATATTGTTATTCACAAGGTCTGAGAGAAAACTAGACTTCTGCACCCCCTCTTGGCTCTGTCTTCAGGCTTTAGAAAATCTAGACGTTAAGAGAGACTTTGGCCAATCACAGCACAGAGAGAGAGAGGGCGTTCCTATTGGCTGTTTGACAAATGCAGATGCAGCTCCCTTCAGATGGTGAAAGTCTGATTCAACTGTGGGAAAATCCTGCAGAAAAAGTTGCTCTTCCAGCATTGACAACAACTACCTTCGCTGCAAAGCGACCCAAAATAAAGGAAGATTCAAAAAAGAGACTTGTCAGAAAGAAACGTGTCAATATCGTCAAAGTGTTTTAGAAAATGTTGCTAGTTTACCCTTCTGCTTAACATAGCCAAATACGGCGGCTAATTCAAGTTAATGTTCATATAGCTGGCTAGAGCCTTGAATCAGAGTATGTCCTCTCAAAGGGCTTTACAGGCCCACAAGTAATTGACTGCAATTTTCTTATAATTGCAGATGTATCTTTGCATCGGGATCACAATAACAATCAGGATGATACTAATACAAATTACTGTATAGTACTTTTTTATTACTGTCTGTGCGATCCACGAGAAGGAACATTTCACCCCTTACAAATGTCCGCGCGAGTTGTTAAATACTCTCATTCGCTGAGCTTAAGGCCTCTCCATTGGTTAGTTTCCCAGCATGCAAGATAACATAACAATAACATAGCATGCTAATGGCTAAACCCTTTACAGGGGTGGCGTCCTACTCAGGTAAACAGTCCTACTTCCTGCTAGCTTTCTTACTTCCGGTGTTTCCGCCATCCTGTGCTTCGACAAAATAGTCCCATCTTATGCCATGCTTGTTTTAACCTCTTACCACGTGTCTATGCCCTCCATCTTTAATTTATTCCATTGACACCTAAACCATTTCACAGTAACATAAAACCCACAGTGTCTTTCTACTATGCTACAATACACATTTTCATAATCTTAATTAATATTCCATATTAATTATTATTATTATCCTTCATAAGTATTGCAATTTAAATGTAGACATTCTTTAAATACACGTGTAAGTTAAAATAAACTATTACAACTCAACAATATACAACTATTACAACTCAACAATATATATATATATATATATATATATATATATATACAAGAAGATATAAAAGAAAGCACAAGATTTCTTACATTTTGTATTAAGAATTATGCCTGACGAGTGAAAATTGTAAACTAATTGTAAACTAAGAAACGGTCATGTTACTGTATGAAGGATGTATGACATGAATGACTAGTACTAATACATGTTGTATGAAAGATGTATGACATGAAAGACTAGTACTTATGTGCTCACAGTAGACCACAAAAACACTTAAAACCTGAGCAATATAAATAAACTGTTCAATAATAGTTATTATGTCTGTATATATAATATTTCAGTCATGTGGTCTTTACTGTGTTTCATTACTGTTTTTATTGGTTATTTAGTTATTTTTAATACTTGTTTTGATCTTGTTTTTTATTTTGTTTTTTATTATGTCTCTTTTTTGCACTGTACCCTATGCTGCTGTAATCCTGTAGATGTCCCCTCTGCAGGACTAATAAAGGATTATCTTATTTTATGTTACTGTATGCAGTGTGTGCATGTGCTCGTCTGATGGGAGGGGCTTGGGACAGGTAGGTGAGAGAGGAGAGCCACAGGATGAGGGCTAAATTCTGCTGTTTTTGACTCCTTTTTTACAGAAAAACTGCCTTTTGCAGCTTTAAGAGCCTTAGTGATTGTTCTATAGTTCTATATAAGTACTGCAGCAAACTACAATTGCTTTATTTCCACAATCTTGATAATGCACTGGAAAGATCAATATCTAAGGGTGCTTATATTCATCTACTTTATATACAGCCCGAGTTTTTACATAAATAAATGTGTGATTATGTTTCTCGAGCCAGTCTGTAACACGTCATCCCTCCAAGCTTCATCACAATGAGTCCTGAGGGTGCAGCAGCTGTGGCCTTTCAATGTTTTAAAATTTGACCTTTTCATTGTTGTCCCCAATCGCGCCGATTTAGGCTGGATGTTCGGCGTTTTGTTTATTTTCATTGAAGTGTTGTAAGCTTTAGTAGAGAAAAAAAAAGAATGAAATTAAAACTGCAGTCATTATTGTGTTTTTCCTCGTTAAGGAGCCGTTATGGAGCTGTATAGCGGAGTGCCTCGAATGCATCGTGCCCCAGCTCAAACATCAATAAGCGCCTCATTTATTTTTGATCTGTATTTCATGCATTTTTATCAGTGTCGATTTCCCCAAATGTCAGGAATTGGTGAATTGGTTAAAATAAAGAACAGCATCTGTTAAGTTCAAAAATCTTTGGTCGGTTGTGTGAAGAGAAGTCCCAGATGCAGAAAGTTATAATAAAAATTGATTTAATAAAAAGATGATGAACAGCATTTCAAAATGAATCCCACTAATAACTACACAATATATACACAATATATCCCATGGGAGAGAGAAATCCCATGAGACAGAGATCCAGTGCCCCCCCCCCCCACCGGGCAGCAGATCCATACATACCTGCCCGGCAGAAGGCACCCAGAGATCTGCTGATGTTCTCACAATGTCTCAGCTTTGCCAGGTTTGGGGTCAGCCCCCCTTCCTCTGGCTAGCCTCTCTTCCAGTCCATTGATTGGACAAGACCTCATCCTTTTGGTGTTGGTCAACTCAAACCCCCTCTCACATTACAACAGTACTCAGGACTTCAATCAACCCCCACCGGGGACATTCCTGAGCACGTCCTCCTTATCTATCTGCTCCAATCTTCAGGCTGCGTAGCTGTTTGTGGGATCCTGATGTTTTCAGGATTCCTTCCACAATCACTCAATACATTTCATAATTCTAATTAATACATTTGTGTAGTACATACAGTGTCATCCATTCAATATTTGATAATCCATACAGAGTTATTTATTTGTCTTGACCCTCCAATGTAAACTCTCTAGCTCTCACTAGGAGCACTAAAAATCATTATTTTCTAACATATCAAAGCCTTATGATTAAAATTTGCAGATCCATTTATCTTGGTGTTTGTTTGAATCTAAAATAACATCTATATTTTATCTCACTCTTAAAAAAAAATGAATGAGGCAGAGTGGGAAGCTTGTTGTACACTAATGCGTTGCCTTGATTTTAGTGAACTCAGTTTTTCACAGATTTTGTATGTGAGTGACGGCGATAATGACGGGATGCTCTATAGTTGTGGACAATTTTCTGTTTCTGTACGTCTCCACAGTTTGCCTTGCAAGAGGAACAAGTAGGTCAAAGCGCCTCGGGACCCTTTCAGCATTTTGACAGACTTCCAGATCTCCTGGAAGTTGGTCTCCAGAGGGGCGACGGCAATATTTAGGGCAGAGCCCTGCACAGTAGTCTATTTCCTTCAGCTGGTGCATCAGAAAACTGGGAATATGAAAAATATTAAAGAGAAAAAGAAACACAGAGACAGATAGATTTTCTTTGTAAATATATTAAAGGTAGGGGATCCATGATTCAGGCAATCAGGTGTAATATTGTCGGTGAGATGATTGCTTCCAATATGCCTAGTTTGGGTCGTAGGTTATTTTAAGTACTGTAGAGTTATTGCATTTCCGAAGCACATCCCTTGTGGGAGTCATCATCAACCTCATCGCTGCCACTGTTACCAGACAGCAGCTTGCACAAACTGTAGCATTGGTGGTAAAGGGGCTGAGATAGAGAACAAGGCAAAGGAAGTAGCAAAAAAAAAGAGCTCAGACAAGCTGAATGGACTGAGTTTTTTGTCTCTGGGTGTTTCAATGGGCAGCCTACAATGTATGTTAATTCATCCCTCACAAAGAGCCTTGAAGCGAGGCTTTCCCAAACCAGCAAACAAATCACTTCCTCAGCTCAATTGGTATTCTGTGGCCGATTCTGTGCAGTCTTTGTGTTGTGAAATGAACAGCGTGGAATAACAAACACATTCAAGTTGTAGGTGCGCTTCACTTACTCAGAGGTGACTTTGACAGAAACTACTCTTCATGCACACACACAGACTTGTGTTTCCTTCCTTATTCTCTGAACACGTTGGCTTGTATTTTTAGAATGGTTCTCACTACAGTACTGTACTGTACAGTAACTCACTCCACGAGTGTTACTTGAGAAACTTGACATTAACCAACGGGACCAGATTAGCACTACGCCACTGGAAGACTAACTTACTTTGACGGGAAGAGAGCACACGGGAGCTACGGAGAAGAGATGGCTAGTTCCCTAGCGAGCTTGTCTATCTCCAAAGCTTGCTAGTTATCTGGTCTCTGGAGCTCCCGCCACCTCCCTGCCAGCGAAGTAGTCTCCTTGTAGCGAGGAGTGAGGCACAGAGACCGTAGACCCAGCAGCTCGCTGTTGGGCTCATTTCATGGAACCAGTGTTACATTAGCTTAATAGCCAGCAGCTAAACTGACGAGTTTAGCTCAAATTTAAGATAATGTTTTATCCACACATTCTTGACGTAGCGTAGAAAACGTAGCGTAGAAAAAGTACACTGGTATTACCAGATAAGTGATAACTTTATTTGGACCATTTTCAGTAACCAGTGTTGCATAAAAGCTTGGCTGAATTAGCAAGCTAGCTAAGTAGCCAGCCGTCCACTAGTTAGATTGCTTTGATACTTCACTGGTTATAGGAAATACGTTTAACAGTGGACCATCTCTTCATCTTATAGTTATTAGCAACATTTTGCTCCATCACTCTAATAGTTTGGTCTTCTGCTGTGGTGCAGCAGCCATGATGTATCTTTGTGAAGCGGGGTTTTCTGCAATGACAGCGACCAAAACTAAGTTACGGAGCAGACTAGACATAACAAACACACTTTGGGTGTCGTTGTCTCCTATGGGGTCAGATCGGTCTCATAATTCACAAATGAACACAAATATATTTGATTTACAAATGCACACAGAAGGATTTACAAATAAATTTGACAAATAAATGTGACTCACAAATGCACACAGATCGAATTACAAATACATTCCAATGCACAAATGTGGATTTGTATGTATTTATTTGTGGATCACACTGCATTCGTGTGTGAGTCGCTACACATTCGTGTGTGAATCGCTACACATTCGTGTGTGGTTTTTTTGAGACTCGCCTGACGTCGCCAGATCCACAAAGCATTTTTTTCGACATGGACCTATCTGTAGCCAATCAGATGTCGCCCTCATCTTCAACCAATCACATCACTGCCGTCCTGCTGTTGCTGAAGCAGCTCTGGAAGCGTTTGTCATTCAGACGCAGTTGTGCGACTACGGATAATATTATGAACCCAGACACGGGGCAGTTTGATGGTCCGATGTTTGAGGGACTTCCACAACAAGTATAAAGCAAAACTAGTGGTTACTTCAATATATATTTAAACTATATGTGGTTAAATTGCGGCATTCACTTAATTTGCACCGGAAAGGGGGCGTGGCTTATCTCCGTGACTTATCTCTGTAAAAAGAGTTACCATTTCCGCGACCCATTTGTCATTTGAGCAAGGTTATTTGACATCATAGTATTAATTATTAACCAAATGGCCTTGCTTCATTATTCAATAACAAATGGTGTAAGATAAGTGTCTTGTTCATACGGTATTGATGTGTCATGGTTTTAGGGTCCTGTAAGAATCCAGTAGCGCCCTCACCGGGGACAATTCATATTTTATCGTAAAAATTGGATTTTAAATTCATTGGGTTGCTGTTTTGTGTTTTTTCTACCTCTTTTACTTGCATAGTACTATTTTTACTTGCATAGTACTTTTTTCTTTTTTAAATGTATTCCTTAAAAACTACAAGCAAACATAGGACATTCCCCCTGGATACCGCTGTCCGTGTCCTATGTAAAACCAAAAGTACTTTGTAACAAGTACACTTGTTACGTAATGTTGTCACGCATGTTACATAATGTGAAAACATATCGTGTGTGGTTGAGGATAATAATAAAGCTTATTTATATAAGAAATATCAAAACCAGTAGTGGTGTATGTATTTCACATGCTGACATACAAATAATAAAGGATGAGGCTACACACACATTTCTACATGAATATATATTTATAAACACATATGAATAAATTCAAACGTGATCTTTAAACTACAAGTAGACTACAGATCAGAACAAACAGGACGTCATTCTTTCAGTGAGCTGAAAACTGTCCGACTTGACCGCAGTTTCTTGTCAACGCCGCCTGCCGCCGCCGCCTGTCGCCGCCTGCCGCCGCCTGCCCTTAAGGCGAGGCGCAGCTCTTTTGAACAAGCCTAATGCATGCAGGCCGCATGAAGGGAGAGGAGCAGTGAGTGCGCTCTGATCGCTCGCTATTTTAATGAAGTAGCAACACCAAATATATGCAAAATCTTATTGTTTTTAACGTACGGGTACCGCGTTACCTTTTCAGTATCGATATACCGTGCAACATTAATTGTAGCTCACAAGTTCATCATCTCAAATATAAGCAATATTGATTCTGGCACCCAAAAATCTAGTAAGATGACATTTTCATTGTGTAACACACTACTCTGAGGTGAATCCTGTTTGCCTCCAGTCTTTACTTTTTTCTTCTTTTTTTTGTGATGCTATCATGACATTGGCTGTGAAATATTCTTTAGGGACCCCATGGTTCCATAATTGTTGCCCAATTAACATTGTCTGGGACAATGACAAAGCAAATAAAGACAGACAATCCTCATTAAGTGGATAGGGAATATTGAATTTACATTCACCAGGGGACCAGAAACATGACATGAATGAATGCTTATGTTGCTCCCGAGGCCCGAGAAAGAGTGCAAGGCTTTGAAGTGAAGCCAAAAAATGCACTAATAGCCAAATACAGAGTTATTTTCCTCTTTACATTTGAATGAACCTGAGACAGAGGCCGGACCAAAGGCTAAAGTAAACTGCGCTCGCTTGGGAATGAAGAGCGCTGCATCCTACACTGTACTGAGTTATGTTTACACATCCGTGGGTGTCATTTGATGGACGTGTAGGCAATTGTTTGCTACCATGTTAGCCATATCATCTTAAAAGGTGATAATCAATGTTGCAACTTATTTTGCCAAACAGTGAATATTGTCACTGTTTGTCAATGTGTTTGTATTTTATTTTTAGATTTGTTGTACTAAAGTACTAAGCTAAAAGTGAGCACAGATGCATTAGTGGTGATTGCATCTGAATGAGCAAAAAGACTAATATTTGCATGGACAGAATCACCCAGGAGCCTTAAGTTAGCCATTTTGTTATTAGGCTACCTGAAGCCAACTCAAACGTTAAGGCTTGTTGGAAAAAAGGCCACATCTGTGTGTTCTTTATGTTACACATTCAAACAAGCCCGATGTTAAGTGGTTCTTTGTCTGAAGCCATTTCTTCTCTGAAGGGGAAATGGTTATTGTAAAAATTGTATTTTAAATTCATTGGGTTGCTGTTTTGTGTTTTTTCTACCTCTTGTACTTGCATAGTTCTTTTTTCTTTTTTAAATGTATTCCATAAAAACTACAAGCAAACATAGGACATTCCCCCTGGATACCGCTGTTCGTGTCCTATGTAAAACCAAAAGTACTCTACACTTGTTACGTAATGTTGTCGCGCATGTTACGTAACCTGAAAATGTTACATAACAAAGTCATCTTAGGGGGGTTGATAGTTACGGTTGTTTTGTGATGTTGTTACATTAGGTTGTTGATGGCACAACAGGAAGAATTTGAGTAAGTCGTCACCAAACTTGTTTCAGTCCTACCTGAAAGCAACATGAATCCATCCAGTAGTTGTTGAGACACAAAGGTCAGGGGATCACCAATGACAGTGAGATTCATCCTCCGGGTACCATCTCTGTACAAAACGGTATGGTAATCCTCCAGTGACTGTTGGGCTATGTCATGCTGAACCACAGTGGAGCGACTGCTATGCCGTTATTCATTCTGCATTTGTTGGGTTCTGTTGATTATCGAGGTTTGAGATTTGTTTCTAAATTAAAACCATTCACTCATGCGCTTTGTGTATGTTTAATGAAGTAACCTTTTTCAGTGCAAGATATGAGTTACTGAAGATGAGATATAGTACAATTTGTATTTATATTTATAAACAGGATGGTTAATTGATAGACATGAAAACATCTTGTTGGATCCACATTTGTATCCGTTTGGTGACATCTTGCACATGCATGCATTGAACTCACTACTTCCAAGACTCGATTCTGTCTGCCATTGATCTGTAATTCTGTGTTCTATATAATAAAAAAAATAGCATATATATATTAATTGAACCTTCATTTGAAGTTATCTCCTTTTCCCTTTTCTACAATATCACAAATATTATCACAAATATTATCTCATTAAATGAACACTGAAGATGACCATACTAAGTAAAGGTATTAAAGGTACTAAAACATTTTTAATAATTGATGCAAAGTGGATAGGGTTTAAATATAAATAATATTTAATTTAAGTGTTGTCGCTGCTTTGCGCGGTGGTCATAAATAGTTGATGTTCTGCAGCCTCCTTCAGTGTTGCTTCGGTATCTTCCCCTTAACATCCCAGTTGTTGGTCACACTTTAACAGAACAATTATATCAACCTATCAACTGTGATTATTGGCCGATTCAGCAAAATGCAGAGGCGCTGTAAAAATCAACAGAAGCAGCATTTCTGTATGCCTGGAAAATGATGGATGATGTATCTTTGGGTTTTAAAGCTGCTACTGGCTGCAGTGTAACTCTGAATTGGATTATACTGTCCTGAAAGAGAAGTGACCCAGCAAACTACATACTGGATCTGCCTTTTAATAATTAATCTGCATAAAGCGAAACACTGCAGTGTTCTCACACTGATACTACGTCAGTTATTGTGCGTTTGCAAATGTAATAGGAATTCACTGTAAAGACACATTTGTGTGGATTTAACTTTTACACACTCATTAATAAAACATAACTTAATGGTTCTTGCTTTGTGCTGGAATCAGTAAATGTACTCTCATACAAGAGCAAACAAAGCCTCCAAGCAAACAGAATGTAATGCTGTGTCTATAGCAGGATTACTGTCGATGCCTTTTAAATCCAGGGATTGTGGCAAAGAGAGATGTTAAACTGTTTAATTTCCCTCAATTACACACAACTTCATGACTTGGAGAATGATATGTTTTAAAGTAAACTAGACATTAAAAACAGTCAGCATGTAGTTTGATTTCAGCTTTCTGTAAAACAGAATGTTTTGTGCAAAGTTAACCAAATTAGACGTAGATTTATAATCAAAGAGTGGTCGAGGAGCAATTTGCCACTGTTTATGTAGACGTCTAATCAGTGTTGTTCGTGAATGTAGTCATTTGAAGCAAGAAATTCCTCAGCGTGTACTATGTTGACCGAGAACATTTTCGGAGTCAAGCCAGCAGTGACTACATGTACCAGGATGCACTGTGAGCGAAGCTTCAGACAACCGCCTGTAGTTCTTCTTGCATCATTGTCTCGTCAAATGAAAACGCTTTGATGCAGGAAGAACAACAGATTTAGCAGCTGTGAACTTCGCTTTCTGGGTCAATACAGCACGCACCAAGGAATTTATCTGCTTCAATCGACTACATTTCCCATCAATATTTTGCAAAGCTAATGCTGCAGAAGGCCCTGCATTGAATTACAGCGATCACACAAGACGGGGCAGACTTTTTAAATGAAGATCAAACACCTTTTAACTAACAAATGGATACATTTGCTACTGTGTCTGAAGGAAACTTTTAGGTTCACTTCTAATTCAGTCTTCAGCAGGTGGAAATGAAAGCAGCTCCGATCAACCTTGAAACTTGGAGAGATTCAAAGACTGATGGTCATATGCAGCCGTGATGAGAAGAAACTGTTATAGCTCAGTCCAAGAAAGGAAGCAAGAAACAAACGAAGCCCATAGAAGAGACCACAGCATTAGGAGGTTGCATGACTCACTCTAAGTGTGCACATTGGCCACAGTCTAGAAGGAAAGTGTTTCAGGTGCTTGTGTATTGCGACCCTCTTGTTTTTTTAAAAGGTATTAGCATTTTAGTATTAGTATTTTAGTATTCAACATGGACGTCTCCTGTGTCTGACTAATAAGGACTAAGGACTTTAATTGCTCAAGGCTGCAACGTAATCCTGTCGGGGAAAGTTGGCACCGGCATTTACGTCCACTAGAAGTGCTTGTTTTTCCACTGCAGGCTCAGATTGTCATTTGAAGTGTCTGTGGAAAGAGTCTCGCTCAAGGGGAAGTCTCCCTTGAAAATCTCACGGGGTGATGTGATGGCGGAAGACAACGGTACAGAAGGTGTAGATCAGCGTTACCTGAAAGATTTTTCAGTGTCACGGTTAAATATTAAGATGATTTCAACAAACGTGAGTGAGGTCTTTGAATTTGAGGGATTTTTATTTGAGCCAAAGTAATCAGATGAAGAGCTTCCACAAATTGAAGATGCTGCTGCGAGTCTGCCAAGCTCTGGAGGCCGGTGGTGTTCCTGTGGGTGCTGTGACCCGATGATGACCTGTTGATCTCACAAAGAGACTCCTGAAGCAAGACTGATAAAGCAAAAGGTTTTTACTTCCCTGTCAGGTCCTTTCCATCATGTTTTTCAGACATTATGGATGATGCTAATCTGATCAGTGGCAGAAACAAGCACTTCTATGGCACCTCGCATTCATAAATTGTTGTTCCCATTAGTCACTTTGACAGAAAAACAACATAGGATCTAGGTTGAGAAAAAATAAAACTGTATTCATGAACATGCATGTTTGAAGATGCCACTTATTGCTTTCTAACATCAATACTTCATAAACCTTTTAACTGCATTAAATATAACAGATGTTAACTGGCCCCCGCTGCCTATACACATTGTATATCTGCCAGATGGTGCTATATAAAAGAAAGGCTCGCAGCAGCAGCAGAGTCTGGGACAGGAGGAGAAGTGGCGTGAGCTGTCTTCACCTTATCTGTTTACAATACTTGGCGCAAAGAATCCCAATTCACCTAACAGCAGGGGTTCAAAACTGCTTGCAGGGCATCTTTAAAAAAAAAAAGAAGCTGGAGCACCAGCCGGCCGTCGCCCTTTATTACCGGACGACAACACAATCACACATGGAAGCGTCTGGCCGCGGCCCTCGTGCTCCTTAACTAGCCTGAGTTATGCACATGCCCAAAATGAAGAAGCGCCACATTAAATCGAGCCCTCTGTTTTTATTTCCACGTCCTCCCACAACGCGAGGAGACAAACAACCTTGTGTTTAATAATGGGAGTATGTGCAAGAGGACCTCTATTTCGCGAGGAGGCTGGGGGGAAATAATGGCAGTAATTAACTGAGCGATACTCCTCAGCCAGACCTCCTGAGGACTCACACAGCCATTCCAGCCATCTCCTCCTCTGGCTAAATTGATGCCGCTGTCGAGTCTGACATGCCCGCTCACCAACAACATGCTCTAAACGCAGCCCTGGAGCTGAACGTCAATATATTCTTTGAATCCGTTTTAATTTACTTCACTGTCCATCTGCGATACGCTGCTGCTTTCATAGAGTCACTCAAAGTGTGGAACGCTGGATTTATCTTCACGTTACGATGGCTTTAATCATCACGCAGACGTGAAAGGAGACAAATCGGCCCTCGCATTCCTTTTATTGCTGGAACTCCCGAGGTGTTAATCAGCGTGAAGCGCACGTGTGTGCCGGGGCTCCACCGCGGCAGAGCGCAATTAATCACTGGACGCCGCCAACATTTATGAATACCAACAAAAAAGGTAGGTGTGTTTATTGTACTTTGACAGCTCACCCATCCGCTATACACACATATATCAGCTCGGCCGGGTTAACGCCTCCATCTGGACCCTTTTGCCGGTGTAACAGGCCATAGCATACCACTAGCTATACACACTATACCTGTGGTTAAGGGAGCCTCTGCTAGATTATACCCCTCAGGCCTGATTATACCCCCATGATATACGTATTGTTAGTATACACAAGAATTACTTAATTTTTCAACATTGTATTGGGGGTTCAGCTTTGTCAGTAAGTTAAGTGAGAAAGCTAACTGACTTAAATCTTAAAATTCTAAAACATAGGCTTTTATTACCACAAAGATCAAAGATTACTAGGTCCTAAAACTTCAACTTCTAAGACTAGCAAGTCCTCTCTACAATATAAATGTTCAAAGTTAAACACTGATAACAACATCAAACAAATGATCAGTACAAGATAAAAGGTTATGTTGATGACTGCAGATTGAAGCTTGCGGGATAGGTCAACCAATCCATGAAGTCACCAACTTCAGTGTGGATGACAATGTCGCAACTCAACAGATTCGCTGTGGCCATGATCTCTGCATCAGTGGCCTAGACTCCATCACGAGAGATGCCAGAGGTGTTCACATATTCATTCACATTTTGGTTCAAGTAGTCCTGTACATTTTTTTGTCAAGTCAGTGTTCATGTGGTGGACCACTTTTTCTCTGAGAAGGGAGTGGTTATCCTCTGATCTTGTCAGGATGTAGCTGATAGCCTGGAAGTAGCAGTTCCCATCGCCTTTGGTTTTATATGAACGTTGTGGTTGTCCAAGGTCCGTAAAGATCACCTGACATTATGATCCCTATAGGAAGTACCGGCCCTGCCTGGAGGGGTATAGTCTGGCCTAGGCTATTTTACACCCCCGGGTATAGTTTGGCCTAGGACAGTTTACTCTGGCCTGGGCCAAAGTAGACCCAGGTTTAATCTGGGCGGGGGTTAATTTGGCCTGTTACACCTGGACAACACGCACCTGCAGGGCCCTTCAATGAGGTAAAGCAGTTGCTTCTCTTTTGGTCTACATTTGGCTGTGGACACAGTGTGAGGATGCAGTCTTGTCAAGTGCAGAATGAGGATATATTTTCTCTCTCTTGAGTTCTTGAGTTCATGACTCCTGACTTACACAACCCTAAAGTGTTCCTTCTGGTGGGAGTAATTCATGAAAGAGCAGCTTGAGGTTGGCTTGAAATCAGCCGTCAAGACGCAGGTTACTTTTGACAGGACCATCAGGCCTGCTGTTTCGCAAATGGTTCAGCCTTCAATGGTAAGAGCGGGATCCCAAATCGACTTGACATTTCCCTCCTACTGCATGCGGCTTTCTGCTGGAACACATGTTCGTCATCCGCTAATTTATGTTTTTTAATATCCCCGGCTTTCTCTCATTGAGCTTTCAGGGAAACGGTTAATGCCGCTGAGCCTCACAGGCTGCGGTGTAATTGTCATTTCAATAAAATCCCTGGACTCATCGATTAGCATGATTCAACCCACAGTATTTTTCTTTATGAGCCATTGTGTTGTAACAATCAGTCGTTTTATGCAGCTCTCAAATTGTGCATTTATGCCTCTTTTAATAGGAGAACCCCAGAATTATCACTTTGCACAAAAATGGCCAAATAACACAACACAGTCGGGAGATTTCTTTTTGCCATTGTTTCTGCAACTCACAGGGCACATCACATGTGTGAACCAAAAGTACGTTTTATAGATACCTTTCATATCAGCCACGAATCATTCTGGCAGATTTGCACAATGCCCCGTGGTTATGTTTTGGCCCAAAATAACAACTTGATTATGGTTAGAAAAATCATTGTGGTTTGTGTTCAAATTATAATATAAGATCGGTACATTACAACCAAAACAATATTAACTTATAACCACCCGCTTCTGTCCTCCTCTAACGTTAACAACAAGTGTAAACTCAACATTTACTTTTGGCTTATACAGGACCCGAAGCGTGATCTCCTGGGTGAAAGTCCTGCATTTGTTTTACCCATCCTCCACCCCTCAATGTAGCATTTCTTGCTCTTTATATTCATTATTACACCACGTAACTTTCAATAACAGCCACTTTACATACTACGTCAGTCCAAATGCAAAAACAACTACACAAAAAAAGTGGAAAGGTCTGGGCTGGAACTGGGATTATACATATTATTATGTCATTTTCAAAATGCAAGACAACATTGATGAACAGATTCTGGTCTGAACAATCAGTGCAGCGTCTCTTGGTGGCTTTAGTTATGAATTCAGCACGCATAAGCACATATATTACAGATAATTTTAAATAGACAGTAAGTAAGATAAAATAAGATAGAAATGATACAGAGAAATTCATAAATTCACAAGGAAATTCTTGTGCCAGAGTTTCTTTAAAGATTAAAAGAACAGCAAAGAACAAGAGAATAAAGAATATGAAGATATATGAACAATAGAATAACTATTCAGTTTAAAATAATTAATACTGACACGTATAAATAAAGTAAAAATGTTTAACTAAAATGTGTTATGTATCATGTGTTTGCATTAACTTACAAATACTAATAAATACAAATACAAATAGCCTTGATAGGTCAAGCAAAACTGCTGTAATTCAGACAAAACGTGTTGCTCCTATCTCCATGTATCTGGGGGCACTAGATTGCCATTCAGGCATGTTGACTTGTACTTGTACTTACTGATTATTTGAAGGAGCACAGACTCAGTTATCATCTTGACATGCCACCAAAAACATTTACGTGATGCATTATTATTATCTATTGCTCATTATAGAATGATTTAACGGGCCAGAATGTAGCATTTAGGGGGATCTATTAGCAGAAATTGAATATAATATATTATTAAGTATGTTTTCTAAAAGAAAATAATAAGCATTGTGTTTTGTTACCTTAGAATGAGGCGTTAATCATCTTCATATGGGGCGTGTCCTCTTCAATGTCTGCCATGTTTCTACAGTAGCCCAGAATGGTCAAACACACTTCGGCCATAGTTGTCCATGCTTTGGACATGGGAGAGGTTTCAGCTTGTTTCAATCTGCACCCTCACCACCAGACGTTGCCAAATCCTACACACTCAACCTTTCAAGGTCTACCTAAAGGGCTACCTAAAGATGCCTCTTTTTCTAGCTGTTAGGGGACATTCTGACATATTGTATTTGTAGAAATAGGAAAAGGAGACAGAGTTACTTGTGTCCTGTGTAATGTTATGAAATAATGTTCCTCTCTGGTTCCCCGCTGAGGTTGTTTTATTTTGTGTCTTCTAAAAGAATACAAAATAAAACAATGTCTATTATGAGCCCTCTGTGCATACACACTTTCTAAAAGAGAGACATTACCACCTTGTAGTATTACGGAGCTGATCTGGCAAAAACAACATAGGTTGCACAACATGTCAATACATTATTCAGAGAGAGAATAGTGTACAAAACCTCTTGTTTGAATGCCATTTTGAACACAGTATGGTTGGTATGGTTCCAGCTGCCTTAAAGAGCTCAGCATTGGGAAATTAATGAGTTCCTGTTTGTTTATCGGAGTGGAATTGATCCAGAGGGCAAGGCCTGTATAGGAGCAGGACACGATGCTTCTGAAATAGGTCCTGTTAATGTGAAGAGTCCATCACAGTACACAGCATGGAGACCCGATATACAGCGGGCGGCATTTTACTTCAACAACGCTCTTGACAACAAAATAGGTCCCTCATTGAAAGCTTTACACGAAAGGCTTACTCCACTGCCAGTGAGCAGGAAATAATATAGGATTACAGATTGATATTATTTTTGATCTGTGCATTTTCACGCTGTATAAGATAAGATAAGATAAGATTAGATAATCCTTTATTAGTCCCGCAGTGGGGAAATTACAGGATTACAGCAGCATTGCTCAGTACGTAAAGATAAAAGAAATCAAGTAATATAAATAAACAGTAATAAACATAATAAAATAAACAGTAAAGAAGAAATTGAATGTACAGTAGAATATTGAATATACAAATTACAAAATATTGCACCAGGATGGATTAAAGTGACCAGAATATTGAATATACAAATTACAAAATATTACAAAATATTGCACCAGAATGGATTAAAGTGACCAGAGTGATAAAAAAGTGTTCAAGTATTGAGAGTCCAGAATGTTTGTGGGCTACTGGGAGGTCAGCTTGTTGTGCAGCCTGACAGCAGCAGGGAGGAAGGACTTGTGGTACCTCTCCTTCACACACCGGGGGTGAATCAGCCGGTGGCTGAAGGAGCTGTGCAGAGCTGCCAGGGTGTCCTGCGTGGGGTGGGAGGCGTGGTTCATCAGGGATGAGAGCTTGGCCATCATCCTCCTGTCTCCCACCACCTCCACAGTATCCAGAGGACACCCCAGCACGCTGCTGGCCTTGTTTATCAGTTTGTCCAGTCTCCTCCTGTCAGCTGCCGTGATGCTGCTGCACCAGAAGACCACTCCATAGAAGATGGCTGATGCCACCACAGAGTCAAAGAAGGTCTTCAGGAGTGCTCCCTGCACCCCAAAAGACCTCAGTCTCCTCAGCAGAAAGAGTCTGCTCTGTCCCTTTTTATAGAGTGCGTGTGCGTGGTCGGACCAGTCCAGTTTATTGTTCAAGTGAACACCCAGGTACTTGTAAGACGTCACCATCTCAATGTCCAGTCCCTGGATGCTCAATGGTAGCGGAGGAGAGCGTTTGCCCCGGCGGAAGTCCACCACCAGCTCCTTGGTCTTACTGGAGTTTATCTGGAGGCGGTTCCGCTGGCACCATCCTAAAAAGTCCTGGTTCAGTTCCCTGTACTCCCTGTCATCATTGGCAGAGATGAGGCCGACGATTGCAGAGTCGTCAAAGAACTTTTGCAGGTGGCAGTTGGCAGAGTTGTGTTTAAAGTCCGAGGTGTAAATGGAGAACAGGAATGGAGCCAGAACGGTTCCCTGTGGAGCCCCCGTGCTGCAGGACACCCGATCTGACTCACACTCCCGTATCCGCACATACTGTGGACGGTTGGTGAGGTAGTCCAGGATCCACGCAGTGAGGTGGTGGTCCACCCCGGTCTGCTCCAGCTTGTCCCTCAGAAGCAAAGGCTGAATGGTGTTGAAGGCACTGGAGAAGTCGAAAAACATGACCCTCACAGTGCTTCCAGCCTATGCAAACGAATGCAAACGAATGCATATCCTCTCGTCATGTTTGTATTCTTTTTTAATATTTTCTTTTTTTATTTTATCACTACTTTTACTCTCAGTCTTTTAGCTTTTTTTTGTCTGGAATTGTTCTTCCCTAAATTGAAGTCGCATAAAAAGTCCCATTTGAAAAAAAAAACTCATGACAAAAGCAGCAGAAAGATGCCAAATTCAGGAGCTGCAGCGAAGAAGAGGAAGCTGGTGTGGCTCCGGCCTGCAGGAGGGCAGGGCTTTGTATCCAGCAAGGTGCCTCTCAGGAGGTCTGCAGTTACCATATTTGGAATGCGGAGGAGTGACGTAAAGACACCGTTTATGGCTGTGGTAGCAGCAGCAACCTGTCAATCACAGTAAGCCCGCCCTAAAGCATGTGCTGCTTTATGGTCTGTTAGACTCTAAATGAACCATAATGTACTAGATGAACATCATGTTTTATTGAAGAAGACAAACTAGAGATTGAGACATAAACTCATGTTTACAATGTTTACTGAAGGAATAAATCAAGAGATAAGTAGAGTCATTTTTATCATACAAGCAGACTTCTTTCTGCAACTGGAGAATAGAGTAGAGAGAATACAAGTTTTAAGTCACTTTCACATCGGCTTCACCAGGTGGAGCCGGAGGTTGCTGCCTGGTGCTGACGGAGCTAACGTTGCTTAACTAAGGAGGCCGGCTGCTACGCTTCTGGGGCAACACCTTTAGTTGTAACTCAGAGTAATCCCTGAAAGAACTGATACAATTTTATTAATGTAATGTATTTGTGTCGATCCTCTTTATTTGACAGTTCATATATGAGCGCTTTCACAGTCTGGCTCATGCCCTCGGGCCTTCTATGTTGGGACTGGACTGTTTTGCTTCTTTCGGTTTCCAGAACATTGTTTGTTTTTATGTCTTCTGTCTTTCGGTTTAGAATTACTATAACTTTTTGTCTAGAACCTAACTCCTCATGTGCCTTGTCTTCTTTTTCTCCTGTCTTTGTTTTCCCGCTTTTGTGATTGTCTGGCCCGCCCTCATTAGTTTCACCTGTCTCTCGCTAACGAGCGATAGGCTCCCTGTCTTGCTTACTGTTCCCACTTTCCCATCACTCCCTGTTTCTACTGCCCAGGGGCTTCATTTATAAACGTTGCGTACGCACAAAAGAAGGCGTACGCCGCTCTCTACGCAATAATTGGTATTTATAAAAAGCAAACTTGACGGAAAAATGTGCGGTCCTTCACGCAAGCTCGGACCCATGCGTACGCACAAAAACGGGTGAAATGAGAACCGTCGGCAAATGCAAGAAACACGCAAACGTGTGTGAAAGTGTGTAAAACTAGACTGTTGTGTAAAAGAAATGCCAATACTGCCTCTCATAAATAACACGAACACCCGTTTGATCGATCTGCAGTGTAAAACAAACAGAAATGCAAATTAACACATTTTCAAAAAGAAAAGTGAAATATGTTCTGCAACATATGTTCTGCAATTCATCCTCAAAACACACCTGTTGCTTGTCAGATGCAATCATATGGACGGTAATAAAATGCCATGAATAAACTGTAATTGTGTAGCCTACATACATGTGACTTGATTTTACTTATTCCACTTAGCCGTGTCATCCGGTGCATCTGGCGCATCAGTGTCCCCCTCCGTCTCAGTCACCACTCCACTCAATAGCGATTCCCCAATCATTGCCGGCAGTCTCTCATCAAGAGGGGACAGCTCCGGTGTCCCCTTTGCCCACCCGTGGCAGACACACTTTGGCGATGGCGCGCTAAACGCTTTTTTGCATCCACTTTGATGTCAGACCATTGTTTCTTTATTTCGGCCACGGTCCAAGGTTATGAGGCTGCAGCGTTCATGGCCTCTGCAACCTTTTGCCACTCAAGTGCCTTTTTGGCATTAGTAATGCCCATACTGTGCCCTCCAAAAAGCATTTTACTTCTCCTTTCCACCTCGCCAATGATTATTTCGACTTCACACTGAGTGAAGTTACGTTTCTTCGTTTTCCTCTCAGTGTTTGCCATGATTTCGCAAACGAGGAATATTAATTTGTGGGCGTTCCACAGACTATATATGGGCAACTATGGGCGTGACATGAAGCCGCAAAAGCTGCGCTGCATTTAGAATTGATTGTGATTTATTAAGGGAAAACCTGCGTAGGACGTGCGTGCGCACGGTTTTATAAGTCCGAATATTTCTGTGCGTACGCACGTCCTATGTTTCATCTGTACGCCACTTCTGGCGCAAATCCTACGCAAGGTTTTATAAATGAGGCCCCAGGTCTTTAGTTTACCTTCAGTTAGTTTATCCTCAGTTCTGTACCAGTTTGCCTTTATCCTCCTGATTGTTAGTTGTTGTTTATTTTTCAATCATTGCATTGTTTTTTCCTTCTTTTCGTCTGCTGCCTGCTCTCTCCAACCTTGCACGTTGCTAAAACAGACATACACACACACACACACAGATGCGCAAGCTCTCTCATTTTTCCGACAAAAACAATATGCATAACCCAGTTCCTCTGATGTCACTGCACCGTTCAGTGAATGTGTTGCATTCAGGAAGGTGAGTGTTGCTTATTTCGGCTTCTTCTTCTCACCGACGGGGTTTGAAGACTCCGTAAGTAAGTAAGTAAGTAAAATTTATTTATAAAGCGCTTTTCACAGATAAAATCACAAAGTGCTGTACAACAGAATAGGTAGGACAAACAGTATAAAATACATACATATATCAAAGGAAAGGGACGCTAGTGAGAACCCATCGACCAAAAGCTTTCCTAAATAAGCAAGTTTTCAGGTCCTTTTTAAAAGAGACAACAGAGCCAGCCAGACGCATGGACAGGGGCAGGGCGTTCCACAGTCTGGGAGCAACAGACTGAAAAGACCGGTCCCCTCGGGTCTTATAACGAGTCTTAGGGACTGCAAGCAAATTTTGGTCAGAGGACCGAAGAGTCCGGCTAGGGAGATACGGCTTCAAAAGGTCTCGGATATACTGTGGGGCCTGATATAGGTCTCGGATATACTGTGGGGACCGTCCCGTCCGTTGACTCTGCAGCCCAAAAATATAAATTTCACAGAATGTACGCAGCTGTTTCCTAGTTTGTAAAACTTCTCTTTGATTAAGTGAAATCTGCAGCTGTATTTCTAAAAGTTACATCCGAAAGACCCAAAGATGGCCCCCTCAGCTGGATATACGGTGCAGGCTCATCAGCATACTGGATACCGTAATTTCCGCCATATAAGCCGCTACTTTTTTTCACACACTTTGAGACTGAGGCTTTTACAACGATGCGGCTAATTGATGGATAAATGTGTTGGCGGCGGGACGCTAACTAGCTTCCGGCGGCGAGCCGCTAACTAGCTTCCGGCGGCGGGAAGCACATTTAAACTCATCATATCAGACCAATGAAATTGCCGAACAGGTAACAGTGGACCAATGAAACTGTTTCGGCAAACTAACTCACACAATCCATTTTGCGCTTCGTGCGCGCACCGTAATCATGGAAAAGAAACGAAGAAATGCATATGATGCAGCTTTCAAGTTAAAAGCGATCCGTCTGGCTGTCGAAGAAGGAAATAGAGCTGCTGCACGTACGCTCGACATCAATGAATCGATGGTGAGACGCTGGAGACGGCAGCATGAAGAACTGACTCGTTGCAAAAAGACGACAAAAGCGCAAACGAAAGAGAGACCGAATGCAACGAAGCAATTCTGAGGCTGTTTAATTCCGACACTGAAGAAGAGGACTTCAATGGTTTTAGTGCACAGGAGGACGATGGCGATAGCGATCAATGACTTTTGCTGGTAGGTTCCTATATTTTCGCCGAGAAAATGTGTGACGTAGTAATTACAGGCTGTTCGATTCCGATACTGAAGAAGATAACTTTAGTACTGTTCTGAAAAAAAGCATTTGCGGTATGTATGTTGTTGTGGATGTTACCGGCATTTATTTAATAAAAAGTAAAAAAAAAAACTTTCCTGTAACGTCTTGCCACGTTAGTTTCAACGCGGACACTTGCGGCTTATAGACAAGTGCGGTTTATGTATGTACAATTTCTTTCTTTTTTTTTAAATTAGCTGGTGCGGCCTATATAAAGGTGCGCTCTATAGTCCGGAATTTACGGTAATCTATGCGTACGCCGTAAATCAGTTCAATCCAAAGTGATTAACTGTACATTTCTTTGTCTTTCGGAGTCTCATTTTAGTCACTGTCACTAACTTTTTTTTGTGGGTGGCTGGGGAGTGAAGCAGATACAAGTCTATCCAGGATGTCAAACTGATTCAGCAGTGAAAACAGGTTAAAAGGATAGAGATGGAAGCTAAAGCCAACAGATCACGGTGTGAAAGTGAACCAGAGATCGACAAGGAAATGAAGGAACAACAGTGTTCCTGTGAAGCCGGATGAGTCTTTATTCACTGTTACAATCACTCATTATGTTTCATGAGGACTCGGTCTTCCTACTGCTAGGCGGCATGTGAACAGCTGTCCCAGCGCTCCCTCTGCACAAGACCATTAACAAATAGGGATGAGGAAAATGGAATGATTGCCTTCATTTACAATGTGCCCCCCCCCCCTCCCCCGTTCGATCAATCATTGAAGGAACACGCTCTGACTTCACATGGTAATTATACGACAATAGCAATGTACTACGATTTCTAAACTGGGGTCGAGGCCTCTTGTATACATTTCACTGCATCACGAATGGGAGTGCAGCCTGAAATTATATAAGAGACGCTTATGACTTATGCTTCGTGAGCGTGTGAAAAAGTGAGTCTGGATGTGTCGATTATCATTCCACGCTTTCATTTCGCTCCCACTCTGGTCCACTCATTCATTTATTCCGTTCAAATTTACAGCCTTTGGATTTCTTCTGCATAATTAACAATGGTTAACTAATTTATGATGGTGCAACTACGCAGTGATGGCGGCCTAATCATGGTTGTGCTTCCTGTTTATCGTGAATTACAATTTGCGTAGAGAGAGAAACACGACAGTCCTCTCTAGATATGACGTGTCATCGGTTAGTATGCCATCCCATGTCCAGGACGAGCACACCGGGGTTTAATAGCTCAGGAACCTGATAGCAAGTCCTGCTGCCTCCATTCAATAAACAATCAACACAGCCCATCAGCTCGCTTATGCCATCCAATTATCCAAACGTTGCTCTGCAGATCCTCAAATTGCTTCTTCGAACTCTTGAGAGAAATTTACATTTTTATTAAATTTCCATCTTTACTTGTGTATTTTTATTTATTTATTTTTGCCTCTGCACCTGTGATCATGCTCCCTCACTTCCCATTGGTCTCTGCCCTGCAGCTTCTGGTGGTAAAGCGCTGCCTTTGGGAGGTAAACCACATGCAGAGTATTGATTGCATAGTGAGTCCATCTGCCTTTGATGCAGGAGAAAACTCCTTCACTTTTCATAAATATTGCAGAAACACAGATTCTTTATTTTTTATTTGATACATTAAAAAGTGCTCTAAATAAAACATTTACATAACACACCCCTGGACACATACCTCTTCGTATTGCCATTTGTCAAGAGGAGAGCGGTGTGTATTTCCCCCCTTACGCCTATGCCGATGTATGCTGATGTATATTTGAAGTCTACCTTGTGAAGTCTGCACCAATTCCCTCCAAAACACGATGAAGATGAAATGAATTGATTAGAAGAGAAAAGAGGTGAGAACGCGTGACATTTTCTCGACAGCGTCGCTGACGCAGTGCTGCACACGGGTGAAATTGGATCTGTGGGAAATAAGTGTAACCCCAGGGGGGCAATCCTCGTCCAGAGCCAGGAGATAGGGAGAAAGAGAAGGGCAGGGAGTTGTAATGGCCCTGCCAAGTCCCCAGCAGCAGGGGCTGAGTTTGATGCATTAATTGGGATGTGGATCTTATTCCTGCACCGTGGCCTGTCCCTCTCGCTGGGAAACCCTGATTGCTGTTGGTAGGAGTCGGCTGAACGAGTACCTCCCGGCCCCCATTTGGTCCATCTAGACAGGTGCCATGATGCCAGGCTCATTACTTCTCTTATGCTGGTGTGTTATTCGAGGTATCGGTGATGTTGAGGTAGCCTTTATACAGATATGCGTCTACATAAAGATAATTAATGAAGTTGTACTTTGTACTTTGCTAATGGCCAACAGTGCAGAAAGCGTAGCACCGTAACACCGTTAGCTCAGCCAGCACCGCTGCCGATGTTTGTGCTGTTCGTGCTGTCCATGCTAGCTGCAGCCATGGTGATAGCCGCGTGGAGGCAACAGATGTGCTCTGTATTGAGCACCTGTAACCGGGGAGCCTCATGGAGATCAATGTCTCTTTTACGGATGGCAGGAAGCACTGGAGGCAGACTGTTAATGCAGGAGCTCAACGCGCTGAGGAGAAACAAAACCTTATTCCCAACGCAGATCCAGCCATTATGAAACACATAGCCTATTGTTTCAGAACTTACAATAAGAAAAATAACACATTTAATTTATGACATTTTTATAATGTTTTTTTTCCCCAAAATGTATTAATGTCAGCGGGGGCTTTTACATGTTATGTTTCTACTGGGGCTGCATGGTGGTGTGGTGGCTAGCACTGTCGCCTTCTGTGTGGAGTTTGCATGTTCTCCCCGTGTCAGCGTGGGTTCTCTCCGGGTTTTCCGGCTTCCTCCCACAGTCCAAAGACATGCAGCTCAGGTTAATTGGACTCTAAATTGCCCGTAGGTGTGAATGTGAGCGTGAATGGTTGTCTGTCTATATGTGAGCCCTGCGATAGACTGCCGACTTGTCCAGGGTGTACCCTGCCTTCGCCCAATGAGAGCTGGGATCGGCTCCAGCGGCCCTAAGCAGGATAAGCGGTTCAGATATAATGGATGTATGGATGTTTCTACTGTACTATCTAATCTTACACAAAGGTGACTTATCTTCTTGTGGTTATTGTAACATACCTGTGTGGATGGACAGATGTGTCTCTCTCAAAAAGATTTTTTTTTAAATCAAAGACTTTTAGAGCTTCCACCAGCTCATGGAAGCCTCTCCCCTTTCCTCCAGTCACGGCCACAACAGCTGAAGGCCACATTTTTTGAGGAAAGTGCGACGCTTGTGATGACTTCTGGTTTCCAAAGTTGGAAGCGTGGCCAAAAAAACTAATTGCATTAACCAAGCACCATGGCCGAGGCAGTTGAGGGAACTACATGAGGTCTCCTCATCAGTCCTAACATCCTGCCTTGGACGTTGTCTGTGGTAGCTTTGATGTTCTCATGCTGCTCGCTTTGAATCCAAGCAGTTTTCTGTCATTTGGGAGTAAATCTTTAATTCATTACACAATACAGCCATGGGGCAGTATCTTGAATAATTTAAAACCAAGCTGAGGTATGTATGTAGCTTGTGTCATTGCAATGGTGTCCTCTGTTGCCTCCTGATTCACCAGCACATCAATTGTGTATATTGTGTATTATAAAGAACAACCGATGTGTTATTTGACAGGGTGCAGTGAACCTCCCTCTGTGGTTAGGGCTGGCTGTCACTCACCGACAATCAATGCTTCCACTCTGCCAATTACAGAGCAGAGACGAGTGGAAAGGGATCACCTTGTGTCTTCAGAATGGTGCTGTCTCCTTAGGCGGATGAAAAACAGAGATGTCTGGTCAGCTAGATCACATTCACAGTGAAGAACACTGAACACTGAAACAAACATTTGAACGAACATACTGTCAACAAAAAGTGTCAAAACATAGATAGAAAACCAGCCAACAGATTGAATGACTCTTAATTGTATGTATGAAATTATTGAGCCTCACCCTCTAACTGGTTGACATGCAGAACTGGATTCTAACTTAAATGCTCAACAAACAAAAAACCTCTCACCAGGAAACAAACAAGAACAACTTTGACTCTGGACGACAACAGACAAAAAAAGCCTGATTGAGTCATTTGATCTGCGTAAAGCCGACTGCATGGCCTCCTGGAATGTGTATCTACTTTCTTTCTGATTATTTACCTGTTCTCTATTAAATATGCAAAAATCAATATGTCCTTCTGTCACAGCCTCAAATATCCACCACAAATAACACATGTTCCTTTAGCTCCATCTGCTGGATGGAGAAGAAACAAGGCATTCGTGGATGGAATACCACCCAAAGAGTTTATGTAAAGACAAGATCAGAATCCCACATTGGTAATGCATCGGCACTTTCAGTTATTGGGGCTGAGGATTTTCTTAGGCCACTAAACTCCATGTGCTATGACACAGGTCTGATAGTGGTTGTGTGGGGCATTCTGACTGCCAATAAGGAATCGGTCCTTGCATGTATCGGGCTGAAAGAACCTCTTCCGGAATTTTATTTGATGGCCAGTTTTTGGGACTCCATCACGGGTAAAAAGATAGTCACGATTCACAAAAAACACTGGAGCACAAATTACATTATGATCAAAAAAGATACTTTGAAAGCCACATACTGTATAACTTAAGAGAGCAATGCAGCCAACAAAATGTGCAAACAAACAAAATTCACAGCAGACATTCTGACATTTCTCAAAAGGTCACTGGAGGAAAAGCACAGGTTTAAGTCATAAAATGAAAGTGGAATTCCATCCAACTGCTTCGGTTTCAGGGTCCTGTCTGAAACAACTCCCTGTTGGTGCACTATATTTACCCTCCCCATTCTGTGTGAATCTCTGATGATGTCTTTGTACTATATACTACTAACCTACTCACTGTTAAACATTTTTGTGTTACTCACAGTTTCAAGTTTTACCATGTGTGTACAATTTGCCATTTTAAGTTAAGAGGATTTACATTCCAGGTTTGTTTTGAACTAAACCTTAACTTGACTGTTAATTGAAAGTTTGCTTGCTTTATTAACACATAATTCTTACTTCTGTTCAAAATATATAACATTTATTGGAAGAATATATACACTGAGACTGAAACTAAACTAACTAACTGAGGCTATAAGTACATCTCAACACACCCAAATAGATGCGTTTAATACATGTTTCCCACATACAAGTGGAGGCAATCTGACAGACACTGACAGTAGGGGTGGTTGTACACTAACAAATGAGAGATAATAACAACAGGTTCACAAGATCTCAATATGAACAAGAACATGGTAAACACACAAAAAAAGCACACAACTTAATTGCATACTTTCAAAAAAGGGGAATAATAGAATTAGAGACAGATGGAGATAAGGTTGTGTGGCTGTGCAGAGGCAAAATGTGGGATTCTGAGAACTTCATCAAACCATTTAATACTTGGCTTGGCCACTCGAAGCAATTTGGGGTCCGAGTGATTGACGTATAAAAGGCCAAATCGTTCTAAAAAGCCAGGGGCCCACTCTAGGTTGTCCATCAGGGACCAAGCTGTGTGACCCCGGATATCCACTTTATCCAGCAAGTAAGCCAGGAGGAGTAATTAACACCTTTAAGATTGCAAATACACTTGAGATTCTTAAGTACAAGATAATCAGTATCTTGGTTTGAACATGAATATGATTCTGTGAAACCGCAAGATTGCTATGATCCAATACACTTCAATCATATCTCAGAGATACTTTACATGAGATATTGTCAATGGTCTCTTTTAAAATATACGATGCAAGTTGTGGTTTAAAAGTCACTCCCCCTTGGTTGAGGTACTTTTCATAGTGGTAGCACCTATGAATATTGCTTAGGTCAATCGGTCGTCACTCTGAGATGATAATAGATGGATTTCCAGACTCCTCCTTAATGAAGTTCAATATTTGGCAGAATCCAAACGGTGAGACCTTCAGCCGATCAGCAATCGTTCCTGCACCCCTGAGTACAAATCAGTGAAATGGTTTATTTTACAAAGGTTAAGGTACATCTTCAGCGTGTGACTTGCTTCTCCCATTTGGTTCCTGTAGGTATGTTTGTATGTGCTCACCTATCGGCATCATAGTGCTGAAGGTTTCTATATTTCACAAGGAACGCCAGTACAGTGTAATGGTGTAATGGTTGAACCCAAAATAATCATTGGTTTCCCCAATCCTCAATTGAGGCTGAGCGGCCCCCAGCTGAGCGCAGCATAGACCGTGATACACAATGCACTGATCACAAAAACCAGTTCATTAAAAAAGCAATTAATCTCGTTCACGAAAATGGGAACCATCACCCCGGTGTGCACTGTTCTCAACCCCCATGAGCGAATTTCGACTTTCTATCTCATAATTTCGACTTTCTATCTCATAATTATGACTTACTATGAGAATATTTTTAATATCACAGCTACATTTTCATCTTATTTTATTATTTTCTTGGCCTAAATAGGCTTCCACATTTATCTGCAATGTTTATATATTAGGCTTCAACCTGGCCATGGATTAAAAAAGGCAGTTTCCCTCAAACTCAAACATGGCAGCATTTAGTTATTTTTTGTCCCCCCCAGTCCTGCCTTTTTTCAGTCTTATTGAAATAACTTAAAGACCCAGGTTCAATTAACACAAATAAAAGAATAAGGCATCACTGTAGATTTAACTACGTTTAACTTGAACAGTGTTCACAATCTAAAACTTGTCAGAGCTCTTTGAGTTGAGAAGTAAATGGACATAACAGGAATGTGATGTTTTACAGTGTAGCATACTGCTTTTTGCAAGACACTATGCTTTGAGAACGTCACTGCCAATTAAATTTCAACAGTTAAAACTTCAACGGTTCAAACACACAGGAGACAAAAGTTTGCCTTTTCTTCCAGCAGTGCTATCTGCTTTGGATTGTGGGCTTTTAGGTGACCTGATGCAGCATCGTTCAGCAGGCAGAAGTGAATCTGACGACCCTGATTGCACTCCCCTGCTTTGAAATAAACGTTAACTAAAAATAAACTATTAACAAAAAAATTCAAGCCGATAGACATAGAGTCTATGTCTATCGTCTATGTCATAGACGAATCTTTGTTTTCTCCATCAATACATCCAGAGGATGGCAGTAGTGAGCAGTGCGAGCTAAATGCGGAGCTTTTCTCATAGAGCTACATACTATTGTCGCCTATTTATATCCATATACAAGAACGTAGACTATGCCGAAGTTGATTCTGCAGGTCAGACTGATCCCGAAACGCAGTTTGGACCACGCAGCAGTCCGCGTTGGTGGCGCCGTGAGGAATTACACATTAAAAGCCGCATATTTTACACGGGGTTTGGGATACTGCTGGTGGTATTCCTTGGTGCAACGTTTGAAACGACAGCAGTGCGCGCTGGTTCGTGGTCACGGAGACGCGCTCACGAGCTGCAGATTCATAAACGCGCGTCGTGCTTTTTCTTTTTTCTATTTAGTTGCATGGATGGGACCAGAGAGAGGGACGCGAATGAAAGGTAACCAGCTTTCCGGGCTCACGCTTTCACCGTGTCAGGGGAGACGGGAACCAACGTGTCGATACGTGTCGCTTCATGTCGGCATTTGGTGACGTTGAAGCCCTGAAGGACACGCGCGTAACTGACCGCAGCTCCGCAGTTTAGTTCGCCACGACTGACGTTAACTAACTGAGGGTGTTTAAACCAGCGGGGGCAACCCAGCAATGGTCCTGTTCCATGAGTTTATCAGCGCTTTGGCGTGTGTCATGTTGCCGTCTGTCCGGGCGTCATTGAGGTGACGTGTACCATCTCAAACTGAACACGGAGCTGAATGCTGCTGATTTATGACTGGAAATGATCAACTTCCAGGCCATTTGAGGTCCTTGTACTTCCGTTTTATATTTAACAATAAGAGGCTACAAACCACGTTTGATCATGTGAGTTCCCTGTTGGGCAGCTGATATCTTCAGGATAGCAGCATGGAGACACCCCCCCCCCCCCCCCCCCCCCCAAACAGATACCCGAGGAGCGCACATTGTTATGAGATTAAAGTTTGTTCTGTTTATTCATGAATACCTATGTCTTCTTTATCATGTATACATCAAGTGTTGTGTCCAAACAAAAGATCATTCAATTATCTTTTATATGCTTGTTCAAACTAAAGTGTCCATGTGCTAAATATCTGCACTTAACACAAATATCTGTTGTAATAATTTGCTGTTATTTATTCTGGTGTTTTCATTTGCAGGCTGGTTTAAGGTTCCCTCCCCCCCACCCACCCCCCACACCTCTGTCCTTGTTCCCTACAAGCAGCAGCCAGGCAGATGAGACAGACGGAGCTTCCAGCCTGCAAGAAGAGAGCTTGTCAAAGTGTGTTCCTCCTCATGGAGAAGATTTAACCAGCGCCAGGAACAGTCCCAACGACACCTCACTCTCCACTCGATTGGACCCAAATTCAAGACTCCTCTGAATACAAGACCCAGAGGGAATACTTCTCGTCTTTATTTTCAAACCCAAGTTGTGCGTCTGTGCTTTCGGGAACCAAGTGCAACCATGGGGGCCACAGGCTACGGCTATTACCGCGCAGCAATCTTCATCTGCATGTTCTTCGGCTACTCGCTGTACTTCTTCAACAGGAAGACCTTCTCCTTCGTCATGCCCTCCGTGATGGAGGAGATCGAACTGGACAAGGATGACTTGGGTGAGGCGGCAGCATTTCACTTATCTTTGTTCGGTGGAGTAGTATTTGCCCAAGCAATCGTTGGGTCTGCAATGAGGCCATTGTTGTGCAATAAATGCCTAAATCTGGGTTATTTAGCTTGCTATCCACGCGCAGTGCAAAGACATTAGCTCAATGATGTTTTGGAATTGTCATCCTCACCTATGTTTAGTGTCTGTTAATTAAGACCTACTGGTATTGTATCATTGGCAGTGAAATGACTTAAGTCTCATCTATCTTTCGTGGCCTTTCATGGGTACAAAGCAACAGTCTCTCTCTTTACGCGTTGCTTTTTACCAGCAACCTTCATTCTGTCTTTGCAGGGCTGATCACCAGCAGCCAGACATTGGCCTACGCCATCAGTAAGTTCATCAGCGGCGTGCTGTCGGACCAGATCAGCGCCCGCTGGCTTTTCTCCATCGGCCTCTTCCTGGTGGGCGGCATCAACGTGGCCTTCTCCTGGTCCTCCACCGTCCCCATGTTCGCCCTGCTCTGGTTTGTCAACGGCCTGGGACAAGGCTGCGGCTGGCCCCCGTGTGGGAAAGTGCTGCGCAAGGTAACCTTTCACCTCATGCGACGCAGGGCCCCTTACTCAGCGAAACGCTCCGAGCTAAAGGACGTCTGACGAGCAGCTGGTTAAAGAGGTGCGAACCCGGAGTGTGGCAACCACCTGCTGCCAGACATGTTGTCTGTGTTCTCTTTTGTAAGCTCTTTGAGTACTTTGAGCAGACCCCGACTCATTCTGCTGTTCAGGGTCGACCCGAGGCTCCTGAGAAGCTGCCTTTTACAAAGTAGCAGTGCTCGAAAGGTGAGGGAATAAATAGGCTTTGGCATGCGGTCAGCGTGCCGAAGGGGATCAGATTACAGGAGAAAGTATTTATAGAAGATCATCAGCAGATCTTTCCAAAAGAAATGCAACTTTGACCAAAAGGTGTTTCCCTTGTCTCGAGACAGTTGACGATCTTATGATGCCACGGCTTCAGTAGTTCCTCGGAGCTGAGTTAACATCGGCACACTGGATGGACGTGGTCTTGATTCAGCCTGAGGGCTGTTCTTAAGTATTTGCCAAGTGGATTCTCAAGTTACTGGTTACTCTGTGCTGGTATGCTGTGTGAGGAATGCTCTTGGCTGCCTTCAGCTGTGGTACATCATAAGGGCGTGTGGTTGTGATGCCATTTGTCCAGCAGCAGTCAAATAAAAAAAAAGGACAATCTGAAAATCTTGGCAAAAGAAAATGCAAACATTTGTTGATTATTAGGTCGAACAAATTATTTGTTTTGTGCTATTTCAGCCTCTGAAAGACAACTAAACTACAAAGGTGATCTCTGCCAGGTGTGTCTGCAATGACCTCTGCTGTAGTGTTGGATCCAACAGGGCACCCCAAATCACCCCAAATATGTTTTGGTTTGCTGCAGCAGAATGGGAGATTTGTCGTGGACAGACGCAGATATGCACACTCACTCACAACCTCATACACCAGAGTGATTGCATGATTCTCCTGGCAGAGATAATGATTATGTGAATAGTGAATCAGCATGTTCTTGACCATGACCTGTGTGTTGCTTCAGGAACATGGTAAGCAGCCGACAATGTGTACAGTACATGATGGTTGTAAACATGCATATTAAAATGACAACATTTACATAAGTCTGCATTCTCTGCTTTGCTTTCTCCTTTCGTCTCTTTTCCCACCAGTGGTTTGAGCCCTCCCAGTTTGGAACATGGTGGTCTGTGCTGTCCTGCAGTATGAACCTGGCCGGGAGTCTGGGTCCGATCCTGGTCACGGTGCTCCTGCAATACTACGACTGGAGGACCATCCTTACCATGTCGGGGATCTTCTGCGCCTCCTTCTCGGTTGTTTGTGTGGTGTTCATAAAGAACGACCCGAAGGACGTGGGCCTGCCCAGCATCGAGGCCGCAGCCAAGAAAGGGACTAAGGGAGGTGAGCAAAGAGAGGAGAGGGGAGCCAGCAGGTTTTATAGGGGGTTCAGAGGCCACTTCCTGTGTAGCTTGAGGATGGTTACCTCAAAGTCTGTCATGTCATATGGGATGCTGGCTCCCAACGTAACAGTTACAACGTAACAGAGTTACAGCACATTCAATGAATATGACAGAAATGATTCATATAAGAAGTAAGACTGTCCATGCAGCGTTACAGCAACAAACTTAAGATGGAGAATGAAATCAAGTAATCTCGAAGCGGGCGGGCCAACTGAACATGAAAGGAGTCGGCTCTGAGTCACCGGCTCACGGCGCTGATAGTGCAAACTACGTTGTTTACCTGAGGGGGAACCGGAGGATGGACGCTGTCGGTCTGGACTGGTTATCAACCACCGTATGAGAGCAGTGAGGAGGGGCAGCAAAGAGCTAACCAGTGGGGCACTCGCATGCACTCCCATGCACTCACACACGCACTCACACGCACTCACAATGACTAATAGCACACGTGGCATGTCCCGCCTATGTCAATAAAGCAGGGAGAAGCTCAGAGATAAAACACACACAGAGTGAGAGTGACTCCCATCTCTGCTCAGGTAGACATGACCACACTGTATCTATACAGAGACAATAGTGCTTGCCGCAATATTAATGATCTGGCTGTTAAATACAACTTATTTTTTAAAATCTTCACAAATTAAGTTTATTTTAAAACGTGAATGATCACACAAGTAAAACTGACGTTAATATTAAAATGACTTCAAATGAGAGGTTTTCTAAAAGGACTCTGGCCACAGGGACCACCAGAATCTACACAAAATGAAAGGCAGTAGCTTTAATTGTGGCAGAAGGGAATTGACTGAGAATTAATCTGCAACTTCATTTACACAGGAGTAGACGGGACTTGTTTATTTCCCAAATGACGACCGTGATTGCTGCCTAACCATCTGAGTGTGATGGATTACAACACAGCTGTAACCCCTAAACCTCTAAACCTCTGTCACTATGCAGATCAGGCAGTGGAGGCCATTGATAACGGTCACATCAATAATGTCCTCCCACATGCAGAGCACGTAGTACCTCATCAATAACAACCTCTCTCTAGTTTTGTGTTCACGGTTAACTATAAGTCACCTAGTCCATCCCTCCGTGATCTGTGTCATTGTGGAAATTTGGGAGGGGAATATTAGACTTTAGTTTGAGGACCACTGAGTATGCCTGAATAGAATCTTATAATCTTCAATCTGTTGTCAGCAGAAGATGGCTGTGTGGATGGCTGGACATTACATGAGAGTTTTGGGAGTGGATCTTTCAGAACTGATATAGCAGCATCACCAGATAAGAACATACTCCGTAGATATAGGTAGGTAGGTCCCGGGACAGGGATGTCATATGTGTACAGATTGTAAAGCCCTCAGAGGCAAATTTGTATTTGTGATTTTGGGCTGTACAAAATAAACTGAATTGAATTGAATATAATACTGATTTTGAGCAGTCTTGGCTGCACCATGTGATTTGCATGCTGCAGGGATACTCGGCTTGCTCTGCCCCGGGGGCCGCTTAAACTAAACAGACATTCCTGATATTTACCGTAGAAAATTAATAAACATTTCTTCACAAAGTACATAACTCGTCTTCTATTCAGATGATTTATATTCAAATTAACTGACTTATAACTCCACTAACTAAATGAACATGGCAGCACAAGGCTTGACACTAGGCCCTTTTACATTACATTTCATTTAGCTGACGCTTTTATCCAAAGCGACTTGCATGCTATACAGTAGACACAGCATAGTTACATTCAAAGTACAAATAAAAATCCCACTGTATCAACTATTGTCATTGTGAATTTAATAAATGGGCCTTTCAGAGGACCATGAGTTGACTATCACTGGCATGCTGTGTGGAGTCAGTTATTACAATAGTTTTATAACTCATACCAGTAGGCTTGTCTATTGACCCATTGCTGACGTGTCCCCCTAGGCAACGGTGAGAGCACCCTGAGAGAGTTCCTCCTCTCCCCTTTCCTGTGGGTGCTGTCTCTGGGCTACTTGGTGGTGTTCGGGGTGAAGACAGCTGCCACTGACTGGGGACAGCTGTTCCTCATGCAGGAGAAAGGCCAGACTGTTCTCATGGGTATGCTTCTTTTATTTTATTTTTTTAATGATCCATTCCGCCTGACTGGTTTTTCACTCCATCTGACTGGTGAGGTTCTGACATCGGCTGCTCTGTTTCCCACAGGGAGCACCTACATGAGTGCCTTGGAGGTGGGGGGTTTCGTGGGCAGCCTTGCGGCAGGGTTCCTCTCTGATCGAGCCGTAGCTCGGGTGAGTAAAGGGGGCTGAGATTGATCGGTAAAACATGGCTGGGATTATTGAGCGGGGTTCAATACCATCCTCTCTTTGAACTTCCTCCAGCGAGGCTTGGGCACCCATGGCAACCCTCGCCACGGCCTGCTCCTTCTCATGATGGCCGGTATGTGTGTGTCCATGTACCTCTTCAGGGTCACCATCACGCCTGAGATGCCCAAGGTAATTGGGACTTAATTTCTTCCTTTCTTACTGTGTTGAAACGTATCACAGGAGCTTATTGTGTTGCACAGGAGGCTCCTCTTTGGGTCCAAGCCCTTCATCCCGTCTCCGTCCTCGTTGGTGTATCAGAAAAAGAGGTACGCACAAAAATGTCCTGGACAAAATGTGCTGTGCTGAATCTTAGGAAAGCGTTGGAGAGCGCTGTGTTTCACTCCTTGTCGCACACAGATCTGGATCCTGTTCCTCGGTGCGATGTTTGGATTTTCTTCCTACGGCCCGATCGCCTTGTTCGGGGTGATAGCCAGTGAAAGTGCTCCTTCGAATTTTTGTGGAACCTCTCACGCCGTTGTTGCTCTGATGGCAAATGGTAAATTCACGTCAACCAGCAGAGACACCCGCATCACCTGCGTTCGCCTGACCAAACAAGCTTTATCTTTTTGTTGCAGTTGGGGCCTTCATGGCGGGCCTTCCCTTCAGCACCATCGCCAAGAAACACAGCTGGGACATGGCCTTCTGGGTTGCCGAGGTGATAATGGCCATCGCCACCGTTGGCTTCTTCCTGGTGCGCAACATGCGCACCAAGATGGGACGGATTGCAGAGAAGACAGACTAATGGATCGTCCTGAAATGAGCTGACTGTTAACGTCCTGTCATGTGACTAAATGGACAGCGGTCCCGCACTGTTGATGGCTCTTTATACGGAATACTGCACATTAAGGGTTACGCCAATTAGACGTTTACAATTAGACCGAACAAAACCACGGGAAAATTGGCTGCTTTCGTCACATAAAACCTAGAGATACACCGATAGATATAAGTGACTAGAGGACCATCTGGTATCTGATACGATTATTAAATTCATAATGGTATGAAATAACAATTCAGTACATTTATAAATCAGTATTTATTTGTAACATTCTGTCTTACAAAGCAATGTTTAAGATCCCAGTCTTCCACACAGTGAGGCACACAGCTGAGATCGGTTCTCTGTATGGGCCAACCACCAAAGCCCAGGTAGCAGTATTGGTATCGGGACTGAAAAGGTCTCATCAGTGCATCCCTATTTCCACAACACAAAGGTTAGCTCATCACGAGCTAACCTTTTAAAGGAACAGTGTGTAGTTGTTAGTAGCATCTAGTGGTGAAGTTGCAGATTGCAACCTGAACTGAACCCCCCCCCTCCGCTCACTCCTTGCTGTCCGAGCATGTCAGAGAACCACGGGGGCCTTCAGGTAACGGTGAAAACGTTCTCGGCTACTGTAGAAACACAACAAGATTTAATGGGCTCATTCTCAGCTAACAAACTATTCTTATTTTCAGTTGGTTGCACACTAATAAAAACACAATCATGATGTTACATTTCTACCAATACCTCCTGCATATCTGACTTTTTAATGCTTTGACTTCATCAGAGAGATAGTTGTCATGTGGAGACATTTAGCATCTAACACAGCTATATACTAAAAACAACATGGACATGAAAGTGTGCGAACGCTTGAGCTGATTCCGTTGAGATGAAGTGAATGCGTGCTGATGCTCATATCCATATCTTGCCTTGTTGGATGTAACCTATTGAATGTTTACTGATGGGCCCATTTCTTCTAGACCATTCTTTGACTTGGCATGTGCACCAATGTCGTGGCACGTGTCATGGTCAAAACTGTAAAAGGCTCATTATTTAACCAAAATGAAGTAATAGGAGAGCATGTTATTTTTATACACTTGATTCAAAATAACACTGTCTTTAAAGACGGACAGGTGTGTTATCACTGCCGCTTACAACACTAGATTGTATACCGTTAACTTTCTCATCTCTAAATAAACAATCTGTGACTTTTGACAACTCCAATTACTGGTGATTGTACCATGGACATCTAATAAATGTGAAGTTTACATTGTTTGATTTTACTGGCAGTAGTTAAACGTATCACCTAACACCTTCCTGCGTATGCTTTAGCCAATTTTGAAAAGAAAGCTCACGGGCGCTCAGCTTTTCTTCCTGCTCTCTCGTCTTTTGCTTCAAAGGCATATGTGTTTATTCAGCTCGACGGATTATGCGCCTGAACTAGCTACCGTATATCTTATCGTCTTGTCACATGATCAAATAGAGACATGACATTGAACAATATCGGCATGCTCGGCAGTCATTGTTGCAAATGTTGTATATGACAGAGATACCAAAGAAATTATTAATTTATTGAATTAGTTTATTTAAAGTGTGTCTGTAGAATAAGCACATGTTGGTATAGATTACTTCTGACTATTTTACCAAGAAAACAAAACGAAGACAACCATGACGGCGGTGGGTTTGTCTTTTGGAGCCAGTAGTATCATTTGGATGTTGAGAGGGGTTATTCTTGAACACTAGTATTCTCAAGATAACTGCTCTCTCTGTACCCCTACCCCGAGGGTATTACGTTCATATCCATGTGGACATTTGGAAGATGTTCCTCTGGCTGTGAAAGGCTCTCTCCTCGTGCAATTTCCAATGTGAGATAAAACCAAGTCCTCGACGTGCATAAATGCATCCCATTGAAGTGACACTAAAGATGTTGGTATCTTCCGAAGTTCCACTCGCTTTACTACGAAGGTTTTGTTTTGGGGTTTCTCTCCGCTCAGTGGGGGAAATAAAGTGAGATTTGTATTTACAGACGAGACGGCTGAACCCTCACTTCATGTATCTAAGACTGCATTTCTATCACCCCATCGCTGGAAGCATCAGGGAGGGATTTCTTCATGGCGTTTTTAATTAGCTGTACTTCTAGACAGTGAGCATTTTAGCAACAAAAGCACGTGGTTTACGACGTAAAGTGTGTTTGTTTCCTGTGTGATGACGGGGAGAAAACAAACAAACAACCCATCTGACAGCTCCACCGGGAAGCAGAAGGCGAGTCTCCTATGCACCCTCCTCGTAACCTTCACCGCCGACCAATCGCAGCAGAGCCGGAAGTGGACGTCTTTCCTCTACTGCATCAGAGATACGTAATGGCGCACGTTATCGGTTTGTTTACTAACAGATACATATAATGTTTGTGACGGTGAAGTGAATGCCTCACGAAACTGTTAACAGTAGAAATGCCGCGGAGGAAAGGTGAAGGAGCTGTCCGTGGTGCTGAAACTCTTCTTCGTCTGTTTTTATTGGGATCGGTCAGTGCTTTGAGAGAGGCTTGATAGGCGACATTTTAAAAGGTTTTACAGGGAGGGGTTTAACAGCACACGTGTTTCTGCTGCTAGGATGCTGCTGTATT
The DNA here is from genome assembly GCA_023566465.1 of Cottus gobio. NCBI lineage: Eukaryota > Metazoa > Chordata > Actinopteri > Perciformes > Cottidae > Cottus > Cottus gobio. The sequence goes on along the minus strand of CM042229.1, from coordinate 21,278,472 downwards.
GCTATTTCAGTCCTCTGGTCCGCGGACTGAACTTAGACTCCTCCTCTTCACCTTGAAGACACCTTTACTGGTACACCATGGCCAGAATGTACATATGTAATACAGCTTTATGTATACGTATAAAATGATATGCTAACATTATCCAGTTTGTTGTGCTTTGGATGCCTTTACCAAATGACATGGACACTAATCTAGTGACATGCCACTTATAAAATCAAAACCAGAGCTGGACCCTGCAGAGAATCTAGCGCACTTTTTGTGGGTACATAGTATTCTGTTACAAAGCCAAATTAGCAAGATTTATTTTCTCTTTGGAACTTAAGCTTTGGCTGTTAGATCAGTTACTGCAGTGTTTCTACAGTCTTCTATCACCAACCAGGCCCTCAGAATGAAACAGTGCAACTACCAACCAAGTTTTATTGGTTTGTTGATAACAATCATTACACAGGTACATCTATAAACAAATAAAAAGAAACTGCACACTTGTACTTGATACAGATATCTAAAACCCACATGAATATTGCTACTGCTGGTTTGCATTTGACATCTCAAATAAATGTAGTTTGTCTGTTGGCCTTTAGGATGCCAATCTCAACAGTTTTTAGTTTTTTTATGGTTACACACCTCATTATCCTGGCTAAGAAAACAAATTCCATTTTTACCATCCTTACTATGTACCATTAAACACTGCATATAGAAAGATTGAAAACCTTTTTTTCCACAGCAGCTATACAAATTTATTGCGATGCTATCACAGAACAAAGACATAACCAACACACGCGATGCACAGTTCTGATAAGGAGATCTCCAGTACTAGGGATTTTAGCTTTATTGATCAGATTCATTATGAAAACTGCATGAGTACAAGAGTTAAAACAGAGGAACAAAGCTTACAAACATTCTAAAACACTGTTCTTCATTATAAACAATAATACAATGAGTTCCCCTGTGACTTTGCCCATCCCACCCCGGCACAGATTACATACACTGTCCCTTATAAAGCATATGGAATGTAATCCACGCGGGCAAGCTCCTCCGGTTGTTGCCCCAGCTCAGGTGAACGGCGTGCTTGCACGTTGACACGGTAACCTGTCCTGCACCCTCCCCTCCTTCACATTTTAAACTGAAATGAAATCCACTGACAGTAACAACAATGACCGCGATTTTTTGTGGCGATGCAAAATTGAAGGGATGTGACGAAATTCCCGTCTCCAAATTGACTTTTTTTTTTCTTTCATTAAAAAAAAGTGTTCTCTACAATCAAACTACTAAAAAACCTGTATTTAGAAAATAGTTGATAAAAATATTCCCCTGAATTGTACAAGAAAAGAGGTACAGGGAGCACTGGTAAAAGATGTGGTTTGAGAGATGTTATTCTGCCGCATCATCTTTTTCATCAGCTTCTTCTGTAGCTGGTGCCTGGAAAACAAATTTATAGAAGTGTTTAAGTTTAATCACCACGGAGAATAGTTGGATTTTACTGTTTATACATGATGCCGCGAGCCTTACCTCTTCCTCAGCTTTGGCTTCGCCGTTCTCAGCAGGGGCCTCTGGTGCTTTCTCCTCGGGCTTGGCCTTCTCCACCTCCTTGGCTTTCTTAGGCTTAGCAACTACCTTCTGCAAAACAAAAATATTCACCTTATTAGGCGCTTCGTCAAGAGTTGAGTCTAATCGGAAGGAATCCAAACAAAGACCCACCTTTGGCTTTGGTTTGGCCTCTGCCTTTGCAGGTGCAGGTTTCTGTGAGGACAAAATAAAAAACAATTGTTAGCATTAAAAATGCAGTTAATGTTATGCATATTGTCTGTGACAGTGTGGGCTTGTTTGTACTTACTTCACTCAACCTGAGAGATCTCCTCTTGGCCTATCGAGAGAGTAAACAAGACAGGGTGATTACTTTTTGCACATCAGCCATTTGCCCTCACTGATGGGGTTTTACTGACCCCTGGTGGGTGCACAGACTAACTGTTATATGTATTTGTATTTCTTTTTAAAGAAATCAGACATGTAAAAATAAAAGTCAGATTAGTACTCACCACTGTTTCTCCGCCTGCCTGTAAGAGACAAAAAAAGATACATTGGGTTATAGAATTGTTCTGTATTTGAATATACCTATGGTGAGTTGAGCTGGTGAGGGGGGAGTGGGTCATGGGCTTTAAGTATTAGTTATGTAACTAAAAAGTGGGCGTTTCCAGACAGAGCATAAGCCTATAGCTGAGCAACTAGCTTCATACATGATTTAGCTTAGACCAACCGCTGTGATTGGCTGAGATATGTTCTAAATCTTGGAACAATGGAGATCGTAACCCTGGAAGAGCTCAAGACTCACTTCTTTAATCAGCATGTTGACATTCATTATATCGATTAGAAATACCACTCTGCAAGACATCAACGAGGAAGTGCATCTGTCTACATTACAATAAGAGAACAAGAAGTTTAGTTTTGACCTGCTTTATATACAGAGGTGCAGTTTAAACGGCGGCCTGTGGTCATGCTCTCCCGGGCTCCTGCAAGAGATTTGTCTGTACTGTAAAACTCCGGTGGAGGGGGGCGGACTCCGCCTCCCCGCGAACACATCCATTCATTGGTAATAAACGGGATTGCCAGTGTACGGAGCGAAACCGAGCGGTGTAGCGAGCGGTTCCCGCCACGAATTTGAAAAAAAAGAGTCACTCCGAGACGCTCAGCGGCGACTCTGTCGATCTGGTAGCAGAATCTACTAGAACCCCCAGCAACAAGAGCGGGCGCTTTGCTGACGGAGGCTCGCCATTGCATAACCCCACGACTGGCCTGAGTCGACAACACACATAAAGACACTCAGCTGACACGACGAACGCCTTCCAAGAAATGCTTCTTTTTTTCACCGTTAAAAAAGGCGGCCATTCATTAACAAAAACAAACACATGCATGTTAGGTTTGGGTAAGGGACATTCGCATGTTATCGTAAAAATATTTAAGTTGTTCCACTATAAACAGTACAAAAAGACTCGGTGCCCACACGAAAACCACCACCTTATCGTTGAAGCCGAACATCCACCAAATAACAGCGGCTTAATTGAAGTATACGTTTTCTAAACTTTAGTAGCCAGCGTGACGAGACCCCCATAGGAAACAATCAATATGCCGCCAACTTTCTCTGCAGAAAAAGCAACCCGTCGACAGAGAAAACGAACCCGCTTTGTCATACACTGCAAGTAAATTAATGTTATACACAATTGTGACTGTGCATATCACCATTCTGCAGTACAGAGAAAAAAACCCGGCACACTGAAAAACCACTTGGCACAAAGATAATCACAGCACGAGAGACCGACAGCGGCGAGAATCGTCCACTTTACAACATCAAAACAGACCCTACACGCCAACTAAACTCCTGTCTGCAAGCCGCAACATTGAACATTCACCCGGAACCGAAAAAGCAACATTTGTAGCAACATTTTTAGCAACTCTGACCGCTAGCTGTAGCGAGCCCGTTTTACAAATTGCAATTGGGGGTTATAAACGCCGTATTACTGAATGCATGAAAGATGTCGGTCTACTCACTTTGCTCCTTTTAGGCATGGCTGGTTTGTGTGCGGTGTTTTTTTTTTTTTTTTTTTAAGAAAAGAGCGCTAAATGTTGCTCAATACAGGAGAAAATACAGTGGTATATTCTGGATAAAGCTGTACCAGTACAGTCTAATACAGCGCAGCGCGACGGTAATGTTCCATTGGAAGAAGAACTAGCTCAAACCGGATTGGATTCTCCCCCTCCCTCCCTATTCAAACCGTTATAGTTCCTGCATGATTGACGGAGATATATCCCGCCCCCCCTCCCTGGCGATTGGACAACCCAGTGGTCAGCAACGCGATTTGAAATCTAGGCTCCTACCTGTGTGGGTAGGTCACGCGTCAATCAACAAACGCGGCGAGCCATTTGTCTTTCTGTGCAGCCATCTGCTGTAACGAGGCAAAAAATTGTCATTAAATCTTGACTTCCACCTCGCTCAAAAACCTCTTGTATTTCCCACCAAAATGCGACATTTTTACCCGCGTGAGTTCTGTCTTTTATAGATGCTGAAAGCAAACCCATTCTGTGCCATTTTAACACGAGTGACGAAATAGAAACTGGCTAGATGTGGGCCTATTAGCAGAAGATTGAGAGAGGGGTGTGTGCTCCCCCTACCAAATCTTTTGTATTTTGGCTTGGGGAGGGGGGGGGAATGGCGACAGGGTACAGCTACCGAGTATGTCAACCGTCCACTCGCCGCATTGAGGGCGCGCGGGTCCAAATATGACTCCAGTGGAAACAACCGCGGCGTAAGTGTGTTGGAAGGAGTCATTTCAGACATTTCGGCGGCACGGAGACGTGCATTAACTCCCCCTCGAGTGGAGGAGACAGACGTCACCCTGACAGGGCTCCCTCTTATTTACTCTGTAGCCCCGAGCAAATATCGAGCACTCCGCTCATTACGGTAGCATTTAACGCACTGTTGAAAAAAAAGAGAGGCACATTTCATCAGACATGTTGGTATTTCAGAAAAATTATGGATATTTTGTGCTTTTAAAAGCTATGAAAACAACTGCTAATATAAATGTACTTCCCTTCTATTTGGACTGTACTCACAAATGTCCGTTATCATGTTGGTGAGGTAATGACTCATTTAGGATTTTTTTTTGTCAATCATTTCTCTTTATATTTAGCTGAACATGGGGACAATTACTACATTTTTAATGAGCTATTCCTGTGATATTAATCTCTGGTTTATGCAATTTGAACAAAGACAATGCTATCTTTTAAACTGGTGTATTCTTGTTTTTTGGCATGTTAATAGTGATTTGCAGTATTATTAGCAAAATCAGTACAGATTTAAAAATAATTGCCTCTTGTCTTTTTACTTTTAAATGATCCCTTCCAGCCTCTTGGACATCCCGACATCCTGTTTTAGCAGAAAATATGTCACGTTATGCTCGCAACAATCATGCAAGAATAAAAGAAGATGTGCTCTTAAACAGCCTCAATGCCAAGGACACACAATCTTTCTAAATTAAAACTCGGCCCAGTATCCTGCTGACTGGTTTAGGTTAAAACAACTACAGGTTGATGCAGCAGTTAGCCCACTATTATTGTTTTTTTTGCCAGAACATGCTTATTCCCTTTTCAATTTCACAAGGCCATATTTATTTTTCTATCTTTTACATTTAGCGATTTACAAGCTATACAGTAGCCGTAGACACAGCAACGGTGAGCAATTAGAGTTAAGTGTCTTGCCCAAGGACACATCGATATGGACGGAGCCGGAGATCGAAACACCGATCCTCTGATTGAAAGACAGATGCTGCTAACCACTGAGCCACAGTCACCCATTCTTTTAGTAAGGCAGTGATTGTGCACAAAGAGATTTCAATTTTTTTTTAAACTAACAAAACAACTTAACCTGTTTAACCATAGAGCCCCAACCATTTTTCAAAAATAATTCTGAATGGTTTTGCATACCCATACTAAATACAGAATATCTCCTCAACCATAACTTCTATTTGAATAATTTCAGAAGGTATAATATACAGAAAACATCTGTGAGACTAGTTAAGAGGTTCATATAGCATATAGTATATGTGTTGCTGGTTTATTGGTTGATGGTAGAACACAGGAAATAATTATGCACCAAAACATACCAAGCAAGGCCGCGTGGAATATCGTTATATCCATAAGTAAGCCTTATTTTAGTTTTTTGGCTGGAATGTGGTTGATATCTTGCTGAGGCTTTGTCTAACAAGGGATTTGGTGGTATTGTGGCATCAAGCTAGGGATATGAAAATGTATATTTCCATAACTTGGGGAGCTCTCTCAAGTCACTTTCAAGTCCTCTCGAGTCATATTTATGGTTTATGTTAATATTTATGGTTGAATTGTGTTATAAATGGACCTATATGCTCTTGTAAGGCCAGGCTTTACATTTCTACATGGCTCTGGTATCGATTCATGGGAGTACGAGGACTTTGAGAGTGAGGAAGAGCTCCAGAAGAAGCTGGGGCTCTTAACTGAAAAACCCTGCCTTTTACTTTTTATTTTGCTTTCATTCAACAATGCCATATGATCATTTATAGGCCATTTATTGAAATGAATTCCATTCAGTTATATGTCACAACTTCTTTTCATTGAATTGCTCCAAGAGCGGTTAATAAAGTACCCTTTGAGGTATTTTTTAGCTGTTCTTGAAGCCCCTCGGACCAGCTCTTCCATCAAGTGTGAACTCAATCAAACACTTCCTGCAGGGCTGCATTCAACAGCAGTTTGTGAGCACACCAAATTTGATTTTTTTGTTTTTGTTGCAGTACGTCCCGCCTGAGTAAAATTTCAAAATAAAACTCTGATGGTATTGGGCTTTCGTTCAAGAAATTGGGAGTTTTCAGTGCCTTCTTTTAATTGGAGCTTGGAAAGTTTTGGTGATCCATAACATTTTACATCAAGTTTGATAACATCACCAAGATTTAATTTACTTCCAGAGAAACAAAGTTCAACTATACCCAAACGCCTACATTTTCATTTAATGAGATATGAAGGTGGGTTATTGCAAGTAAACCAACTCTCATAAAGGTGAGGAAGAAAAAAACAAAAGAGTAAGGGTAGATCCACACTAATAATACATTTCATTTAGCTGACGCTTTTATCCAAAGCGACTTACATACTATACATTAGACTGTAGACACAGCAACGGTGAGCAATTAGGGTTAAGTGTCTTGCTCAAGGACACAGCGGCATGGACTAATAATAATAATAATGCATTTCATTTTTATCGCACTCTTCCTTCAAAAGAATCTCAGAGTGCCACACATATATAGTAAAAACAAATAAACAGTTAAAACATAGTTAAAGCAACCATAATAAAAAAAAATTAATAGCTGACAACAAATTAACTCAAGGTAAAAAAAGCCTTCCTGAATAAAAAGCTTTTTAGGCCAGTCTTAAAAGAGTTCAGTGTCTGAGTTGCCCTTAGGTGGTCAGGAGACTGTTCCACAAGCGGGGCGCTGCCGAGCAAAAAGCCCGGTCGCCCATGGTGCGGAGCTTGGTGTTGGGGACCCGAAGGAGCGAGCGGCCTGTAGATCTGAGGGTGCGGGATGGAGGTTAGGGGAGTGATAAGTTCTTGTAGGTAGGGCGGTGCATGTCCATTGATGCATTTATGGGTGAGTAGTAGGACTTTGTAGTCAATCCGGAATGAAACAGGGAGCCAGTGTAGTGAGTGGAGAATGGGTGATATGTGATCATATTTCCGGACTCTCTTCAGGATCCTGACAGCACTATTTTGGATATATTGTAGTTTCTGGATGTTCTTGTCAGTGATCCCAGTGCAGAGTGAGTTGCAGTAGTTGAGTCTTGAGGAGATAAAGGCGTGGACGAGCTTCTCTGGGTCTGACAGGGTTAAAGTGGGGCGGAGTTTGGAGATGTTTTTTAGATGATAAAAGGAGGTTTTGCACAGGAATTTGATATGGTCAGTAAAGTTCAGGGGAGGGTCAAACCGAACTCCCAGATTGGTGACTGTGGAGGAGAGGGGTATGATCTGACTGTCAAAGGTGAGATGAGTTATGGATGACGTCTGAACCTGGTGTGGAGTGCTAACAAGGAGGGCTTCGGTTTTGCTGCTGTTTAACTGGACAAAGTTGTTGCTCATCCACGCCTCTATCTCCCCAAGACAGGCGGTGACACATGACATGGCTGCAGAGGGGTTTGGCGCAGTTTTGATGTCGTCAGCATAACAGTGGAAGGACATCCAATGTCTGCTGACGACACGGTCGATGGAGGGGCATGTAAATAATGAAGAGGATAGGGCCGAGGACCGACCCGTGTGGAACACCACAGGAGACTGGGAGCAGTCTGGACCTGCATCTTCCCAGTGAAACATGGGACTAGTGGACCTGGGGATCAAACCACCGATCCTCTGATTGAAAGTCGGGTAGGTTAACCACTGAGCCACAGTCGCCACCAAGAGACAAGAGTACGTTGCTCTGAATGAATAATTAAAAACAAATCGATGGCTCTGCCTTACCTTAACTCCGCTCAGACTCCCACAAAGTAGCAGAGGGGAATGCACATTTCCATTGAATCATAAAGATGTCCAGATTGGAGTATTGTTCTCAACAAGAGGGAGAAATCTAACTGCCTCTCACCGACTGCCTTTCTAACCCTGTGGAATGACTCCGGTTTCTCCAGGGACACTTTGAGCGTATCATCTCAGGCAGCAGGCGGTGTTTGATTAATAATCACTTATAAAAAAACATGTTTTAAAATGAAAACAATCTCCGTCTACACGGGCGTTTCAGCATTGTTTACGAAATGATTTCCATCCACACTAGCCCGCCTGAAAATGATGATCACATGACTATTCATGTACACTGGGCATGCGGGTGCCGGTCTAAACAGGAAGGCAAGGCAAGGCAAGGCAAGGCAAGGCAAGGCAAGGCAAGTTTATTTGTATAGCACATTTCAACACAAGGTGATTCAAAGTGCTTCACATACAGCCATTAAAAGCATAAAAACACAATGCAGTTTAAAAGATTTAAAAACAATTAAAAACAATTACACAATCCAAAATAAAAGATTTAAAAACAATTAAGAACAATCATTAAAACAATAAAAAACAGTTAGAAGGCAAAAAGCAGAAATAGATAGATACAGAATTGAATAAAAGTTGCAGTGCAGTTTAAGACATAAAATGCAGTAGTGAAATGTAGAATCTGGTTTAATTAAAGGCAACAGCAAACAGAAAGGTCTTCAGTCTGGATTTAAAGAGGCTGAGGGTCTCAGCAGACCTGCAGCTCTCAGGGACCTTGTTCCAGATTTGTGGAGCAGAAAAGCTGAACGCTGCCTCTCCGTGTTTAGTTCTGACTCTTGGAACAGAAAGTAGGCCCGTCCCAGACGACCTGAGGGGTCGGGATGGTTCATAAGGCAGCAGCAGATCACTAATGTATTTAGGCCCTAAACCATTCAAGGCTTTATAAACCAGCAGCAGGATTTTAAAGTCAATTCTTTGTTGGACAGGAAGCCAGTGCAAAGACCTCAGAACTGGAGTGTTGTGATCCACTCTCCTGGTCTTAGTGAGGACTCGAGCTGTAGCGTTCTGAATCAGCTGCAGCTTTCTGATTGACTTTTTACTGAGACCTGTGAACACAGGTTCGACTGTGGGCGACTGTGGCTCAGTGGTTAGCAAGTCGGTCTTTCAATCAGAAGGTCGGTGGTTCGATCCCCGGCTCCGGCAGTCCGTGTCGTTGTGTCCTTGAGCAAGACACTTAACCCTCATTGCTCACCGTTGCTGTGTCTACGGTCTACTGTACACTGTATATCATGTAAGTCGCTTTGGATAAAAGCGTCAGCTAAATGAAATGTAATGTAATGTAACACACCGTTACAGTAGTCAAGTCTACTGAAGATAAATGCATGGACAAGTTTCTCCAAATCCTGTTGAGACATAAGTCCTCTAACCCTTGATATATTCTTCAGGTGATAGTAGGCTGATTTTGTAACTGTCTTGATATGACTGTTCAGGTTGAGATCTGAATCCATAACTACTCCTAGATTTCTGGCTTGGTTTGAGGTTTTTAACATCAGTGATTGTAGCTCAGCGCTCACTTTCAATCGTTCGTCCTTGGAACCAAAAACAAGTACTTCTGTTTTATCTTTATTTAATTGAAGTATAATTTGTTTCTTAGTTACAGAAAATATGACAGTATTATAGTACTCTTTAATAATAAAAGATAATGCTTGATACGTATGTTCTTCCTCTATAATCTTCCTCTTTACACTCACACAAAATATATTTTTAAAACTTTGTTACAAGGCTGCAGGTCTTGTTCTCTCTCTCTCTCTCTCTCTCTCTCTCTCTCTCTCTCTCTCTCTCTCTCTCTCTCTCTCTCTCTCTCTCTCTCTCTCTCACACACACACACACACATACATCACATTTACTTTAAAATAAACACTTACAAATCAAAGTTGACTAGATTACGGGTCAATACATTTGGTCACCACACGTTTCTCATTCGTTTTCTCGCTTACGTTGTTGTCTGCTCTCATAGCTCTGCCATGTGGCTGAAGTCCCTGTCGTACTGGAGAGCATTCATGCTTCTGTTTGTTTACAGTTTCTGAGTGGACGTCACAATAGTTGTGCAGAACAAAATAAGCATAAATAAAAAAAGAAAAGTATTCAGTTTTTGTGTCCATAGCCCTCTTCAAAGCTCGCAAACCGGGACTTCAGCGGTCCGCTCTGTATGGCTGATAACACCTGCGTCATCGTTTTTCAAACTTATGCGCTTACTTACGCCTGTCCACACTACCAGGTAAACCTGGAGTTTTCAAAGTTATCCGGCCTCAGGAAGGTTATCTGGATTTTTCTGGATTAGTGTGGACGCTCAGTATAAACATAATAAAAAATATGTGTCTTAGAATGAAAACTGTCTGGATGTAGTCCAAGATGCAATAGTCACAGACTTTCAAGGTACATTTGTAATGCATTCAAGAGGGTTACAAATTGGCAACGGAGACAAGCAGCCCATCCCCCATTTAACACCCTGTAGATTCACCCAGTTTATCCAAATAAAAGGTTTCAGTCTGATCCCCATGGGCAGAGAGTTGTAAACAATTAGGCCAAGTCACATGCTGATGCTTGCCAGTATTATCATGGTAATGACACCGGGAGTTTACTTCACCCCACTGGTCCACTTGACAAAACAAAAGGCTAGAGTGGGTAGTGCATGAATTAGGTACCTGCATATCTCATTAGCACTCAAAGCAACAAGCTTTAGTGAAGCAGAACCGTCCTCAGTAGTAGAAATGTAAAACCTGATAACAGCAACCAGTTCTGCTGTCTGTTCATAGTCTTCGAGTAGTTCACTCAGTAAAGTATGGACGCACACAAGGTATACATCCTAACGCGTTCTGAGAGATAACAGAGCTGGGGTCCTGTCCTTCACATTTGCACATAATCTTGGCTGAATTATTTCCTAAATTGACTGCAAAATTATCTCTCCTTTGTGACATAGTCGTGTTTAGTGATACAGATATGTGAGACAGGAAAACATGCCAGAAGTGGACGTACTTGGGCCTTTGATGGGCCTTTTAGGGCCGGTTCATTATATATCAATGTTATAAACATTATCTTACAGCTGATGTATTGAAGAGACAGGTTATCAAACGTCCTTGTGTAAGTACCACAATGGTTTAAAGCAAGCTGTGTGCAGTTGCAAGTCACAAGACAGCAACTTAAACACGTAGAAACTCTGTATTATAGTTACACATCCTGCCTAGTAAATGGCAGCCTCACTGAGGAGAACATACATTAATATCTCAGTTTTCTATTTGCGTTTTTAGTGCTTTACCCCTTTATCTCATGAGCATGGAATGAATATTTGATAGCTGTGGAATGTAACTAAGGATAATAACTTAAAGGTGCTCAATACGGACTTCAGAGCATTTCTATTGCCTCCACACACTCTCAACATGGCGGCAGCTGAACCACTGGCTGTAACCTAACGGCGCTCACAAAAAGGGTGGGCACTACGCTTCTGGTACGACTCTGTCGGTCGGGATAGGTCTGTGGCTCTCCCGAAGGGTTCAGACAGGAACAGGGATGTCGTATGTGTACAGATTGCAAAGCCTTCAGAGGCAAATCTGTATTTGTGATTTTGGGCTATACAAAATAAACTGAATTCAATTGAATAGGGTTACAATGTTATAAATCAATCAATGGTAAAAGTAGTTCAAATGATCTCCACCTTGATTAACTACTGCATAAACAATGCTTCATACACATGAAGGCAGCAGTCATTCTGATACAATAATATAATATATATAATAATATAATAGCACTGTGTCATTCTTATACTTGTGATACTGTGCATTCTGATCATACCACCTCTGTGCTTTTACACAAGTTCATTGTGAAATGCAGTACTTTTACTAATTATTACTATTATTATTACTGTTATTTACGTTGTGGTATTTGTACTTTGTACTATGTACTATGTCTTTCACCACTGATTGTGTATTACTTTAAACAGAAGTTCTCTAATTTGGTAAAATAAATAAATATATAGAAGAAAATGTGACACAAGGAGCTGAGTTACCCCATCATGTTGGTAAAAGAAATAAATATATAGAAGAAAATGTGACACAAGGAGCTGAGTTACCCCATCATGTTGGTAAAAGAAATAAAGGGGAAGAAAATGTCTGCATCATAAGTAGAAGTGCATGCTATTGATCAACAGAACAACATGGAGTCAGCTTTGCAGTTTAATCAGATTTTCTTTATGGCAGGCAAAATTCTAAATGGAGTATCAGGGAACAACAAGGTTGCTAAGATAAGTGTGTTATCTATTGCTTTAAACAAGCTAAAACCTGTCCATATCATTTGATCATGGAAGTTACTTCACTGAACTGCCAAAGCTGTACTTTGACTTTCCTCCGCTCGCTCGTGCAACTGGCTTTGCACCACTTGAAAATCAGCACGTTGCAAAAGAATGTCCTGTAGCACTCTGCGGGAGTCTGTCAAGATACAGTATATGCATGGTGGAGGGGTGGAGGGAGGGTAGGGGGGAGGAGTTAGGTAGGTCTCAGATAACAATACTGTTGTTGTGTTGAGTGTGGGGCAGCCCTTCCATCACAGCTGCTGCCTGTTGCTGTCCTTTCCCTCCTTTTCAACTCTGGAATCAAAAGAACACTGTGGAGACGACTGTGACTCCGACAACTGCTCATTTTTTGGTTCTTCTTTTGACTCACAGAGAGAAGTCATAATGCACATGTTTGGCCTAATAAAAGAAGGAATGGAACACAGAGTTGTCTCAGAGGTTACTGCAACAGAGACGATGCCATAATCCTCAGGGGAGTGTGACAGGATGAAGTAAAGCCTCTTTGACCGAGGGCAACTTGTTCATTTATCTTCTTCACTCGCTCACTTCCACACACACACACGCATATGCATGCATGCACGCACACACACATGCACGCACGCACACACACATGCACGCACGCACACACACAAATTTGCAAATGGCCAGTAGCTGCTGGTCAAGTCTTGTAGACCAGGAACAGGTGTGACTGGGTAGCTGTGTTTTGCACACAGCCATTGGTCAGGTGTAGCATGTGCTGCAGGCAGGTAAGTACAGATATGACCATTAATAGATCAGCTGGATGTAAGGAGAATCTCTCTCTCTCTTTCTCTCTCTCTCCCTCTCTCTCTCACTAAGTGGATTTCTCCCATGCAGCAAATGCAGCCTCCCATATGGAGCAGCGGGTAAAGCCAGATTACACTAGTATGTGTGAGAGGGGCTCCATAACCACCAGAGTTCACAGCAGGAACCAACACAAACATGGCGGACACACGTTGTAGTTTGACGCTATAGTGTTGTGCATCTCCATGATTTCTTTGTTAAGAATTAGATATTTAACCATTCATATTATAACGTTACTAAACTTGCAGAATTTGCCATATTTTGGTTAAGATGCTATATACAAAATTGGAAGCATTTCAATTGCCTCTCAACGGCTCTCAACATGGCTGAGCTTGCGGCTCGCAGCTAACGGTGCTGAGGGCGCTAATAGTGCAAACTACTGCAAAAAGCTAAAAGAGCGAACAATGTTCACCACGTATGCAAACTGCCGTATGAGAGCAGTGCAGTGGGGCACGGTCACATGCACAAACATGCACTTCAAGGCACGTGCGGCAGACTATGTAAACAAAGCTCAGAGAAGTTCAGATTACAGCACACACAGGGGGAGAATGACTTCATTCTCTGCTCAGACAGAGTTGTTTGATGCCATATTAATGCTTTGAATCGTGTATGTGGCACCTTAAAAGGAGGAATGAAAGGAGATGTCTCTCTCTCTCTCTCTCTCTCTCTCTCTATATATATATATATATATATATATATATATATATATATATATATATGTATATACACATATGTATATATATACAGTATATATAGATCAATAATAATATAAATAAATAATGTGACAAAATGAGTCATATAGTTGTACACCCAGCAGCCAACAAAGTGTTGCAGTGTAAAGAGGGGAGTGCCCATGACCTGCCATTAACATGTCATTTACATGTGAGAGAGGTTGGAGGCTTGCCCCAGTGGCAACGCTGCCTAATAAGCTCAGTAACAATAAACCTTAGTCGGCTTTAACCATTGATTAGCTAACGACGGACACAACCAAAACAAGTCCCACAAAGGCAAGTAATGCTCGCTCTGAAGGAGGGTCGTTTTATGTATAGAGAGCACTCCATTGTGGCCTTATATCTTCTTCTCTCACGTAAGGTGGCAAATGAATGGAACTAATCTGTGTTTGCAAACAATGAAATGAAACAATGGGATGGTCGAGAAGTCAAAGGCCCAGAGACAAAGACGAGGAGGCATGATGAGTTATGACTGATGATCTCTGACACAGCGGCTCGGGTGGCAGAAGAGGCCCTCTGAATCACTTCCATCGCAGGCCCTATGCAGGGGATCGGAGGGGCTGCCGTTGCTGACCCTCCCCCCACTATCTACTTCCTGTTTTTCATGGTTGTCTGCTCGCTTCTGCCTATACAATACCAGCTGTGTCTGGAGACATTCCCGCTCACACGATGCTGCTTCCCTCATAAAACCTCGACTGTGGGCCAAAGGAGCCTATATAAACAGACCTGTATATAAGGGGGACCGCGTTGATCCTCTCTGCTGGACCAGAGGAGTCTGCTATCAGGAGGCTGTTCCACTGAAGGCCTTTTGAAAGGATTTAGGCTGCCCAGTAGTTCCTAGACAGTTATGTTTCATCAGGTTTCACACTAAAAACATAGTTTAAAAAAACAGTAGAGTGGGAAACAATTTGAAACCATGTGATACAAAATATATATTAGCACAGTCACAATGTGATTACGCATGGCGGGTCAGTCCATGAGGCGCATTGTTAAAGATTAAATTAACCAAATATTACATTAAAGTACTGCTTACATGTAAATGATAATGATGATGACAATAGAACACATATAGTCCCCTTTACTCTCGTAACTAAGTATTCTTAATTAATTACTTTTAAGTATTTAGTGTGGTATTACTTCTTTTATTCAAGTGGATGATCTGAATACTTATTCCACAACTGCATACATTATGTATTATGTATGTATTATTGTATTACTGTGCAAGTAAATCACAATTTTGGTTCTGTGGATTGGTTCCAGTTGTAAAAATGTATTTGATGATTGTCCATTTAATTTTTGTTTGGCACCATATGTTTTTATGCCTCAAAATGCATATAAAACGCCTGCATATAAACATTTCTGCATGACTAAAGCACATTTTGTAGAAGTACAAATGATCCTACAGCGACCTCTTGTGGTAAAAAAAGAGAAGCTCAGTCAGTATCAGCTGCTTCTGCAGAGGGCGGTTCAGACCAACAGCAGCCCGTGTTGTCTTGATGACTTTGGTGGTAATGACCTTGGTGGTGATGCGCTTGCTGCAGCATCCCACTGACACTCATCAGAATGTGTCACGGGTCCACAGGCCTCTCCACAGTGCGAGTGTGAACTCTGGTTCACACGCAGACCTCCACCTCCCTTCATCAAACCTGCTGCAGGGCCACAGCATGATCCGGAGATAGATACAGTGTGTTTGTGATCCAACGTTTAAAGCAATGATGTCAGAGTAAAAGACAATTTTGGTGGTCCCTCTTTTGCCATGATCTAAAATTATCTACAGTAGATTGACTATCTGGCACGAGTTTATTAAAATCATGTAAATTGGGAATAGTTTCATATATAATCTGTCACAAAATGTGTTCCAGTTTGGTTGTTAGTTCTATAAAGCCTTCTTCTCTGTTGAGGAGTAAAACGTTGCATTTGATGTGATTACAACCAACACAAAGATGTAATCATCACATTCTCGAATTCCTAAAATTCAAATTCCTAGAATCTCGAATGCCTCTCATTTATTGAGCATTTATATCTGCACTGCACCTTTGAGCCACACGAGGGAGCTTGAATGTCCATATTGTTCTTCTAAGGGTCCAGAAGGTTGTTCTGGTGGAGGAAGGAGGAGACTTGGTTAAAGGTAGCTCGCTCCAGAGTTTTGGAAAGAAAGGGAAAGAGAGAGACAGGTCTGTAGTTGTTGACTTCTGACGGGTTGAGAGTGGGTTTCTTCAGGAGAGGGTTAACTCTTGCCTCCTTCAGAGAGTTAGGGAAACAACCAGTAGAGAGGGAGGTGTTAACAAGAGCAAAAGCCTGGAGAATGTGAAATGGGGTCAAGGGGGCAGGTGGTTGGGCGGGCAGAGGTTACCAAGGTAAGAACTTGATTGGGAGACAGAGGGGTGAAAGAGGAAAGCGAAGGGGAGGATAATGTTAATGGAGATGTAGTTATGGGAGAGCGATTAGTGAATGAGGAGCGTATGTCATCTATCTTTTTTGTAAAGTAGTCGACAAAGTGGCTTGGTAGAAGGGTGGAGGGAGGAGGAGGAGGACGGGGGGGTCAATGAGGTTGGAAAAAAATAGAGAAGAGTTTTTTGGGTTACAGAAAGAAGATTCAATTCTGGATTGGTAGAACAGGCAGAGAAGGAGGAGAGAAGAGAGTGAAAGGTGTGCAGGTCATCAACATGTTTGGATTTTCACCATTTCCTTTCCGATGCTCGCATAGTGGCTCTCTGGGCACCGGGACTGACAACCACAGAGCCGGAGAGGAGTTGCGGACCTTACGTGTCGTAAGAGGACAGAGAGAGTCAAGAGAGGAGGACAGAGTAGAGAGGAGAGTGTCTGTGGCAGAGTTAGGATGCATGAGTGAGAAAGAGTCAGTTGAAGAAGGGCTGACAGAACAGACGAGGCCAGAGAGGAGGGAGAGAGGGAGCGAATGTTGCGACGGAGCGGTGCAGAGTCTGTTGCTGAGGGAGGGTTGTCAGTTCCCAAGAGTGGGAGAGAGTAGGAGATAAAGAAGTGGTCAGAGACATGAAGTGGAGTTACAGTGAGGTTAGATGTAGAGCAGTTTCTGGTGAAAATATAGTCAAGGTGATTTCCAGCTTTGTGAGTAGGAGGGGAAGGGTGAGAGAGCAAAGGAAGACAGTAAGAGTACCAGGTCACGTGACCTCTCGGTCTGGATGTTGAAGTCACCCAGAAGGATGAGCGGGGGTTGGTGGGGGGCCGTTTTCTGGGAAGTTTGATAGCGGGATGTCTAATTATTACAAGAAATCCCCCAAGGAACCAGGCAGTGGAGAACAATGTTTAGTTGAACCGGATGTACATCTCT
This sequence comes from Cottus gobio, assembly GCA_023566465.1. NCBI lineage: Eukaryota > Metazoa > Chordata > Actinopteri > Perciformes > Cottidae > Cottus > Cottus gobio. The sequence goes on along the minus strand of CM042229.1, from coordinate 21,261,235 downwards.
TCTAAGTGGCTGGTTTACTATAAGTTGATGCAGGAATGGCAGTAGAAATGGTCAAGAAGATTGATGGTTTGTCATTTTTAAAAAGTGGGTCTCCAGAAAACAAGTTTGGGAACACTAAAGGTTACCCTCTTTTTTTCTTTTCTTTCTTCGGGGAGGTCAAAAGTCATGTCGCTGATAGACGCTTGCTGTCTTTTCCCCTCATCATCGTGATTATGTCTTTAAAAAGTGAGGTTATAAATAAACCTGGTTTGAGTCTGGGGAGCTAGGATGGGAGCTTATCTCCTTTCTCCAAAACGTCTTCTGAAGCATCTTAAAGTGATTGTGTCGTCAGGTTGAAACAAGGCTGGTAATGAGAGTTCCTCAATAAAATCTGTTCTCAAGTGTTGAGGGCCTTTAAAAAAATGTATTTGTCTCAGAATATTTTTCTGCTCTTTTCACTTGTCTTTAATTTGACACTTTTCTTAGTTTAGTTTCCATCTTCTGTCTGTGTACTCTCAACAACAGCACCAACTGGAGTGGACTGTTTATCCCTTTTTTAGAAGAAGTACACAAAACGGAATGGGGTAAGAATTTAAATTATGGAAAGAAATGGACATTCTATGACATGAATAGAAAAGATTTAAATAAATCCTGTTATACATATTATATTTCACTGAGAGTATCAGACAATAAACACAGACATAAGCCGTCAGGCTCACCAAGAATGTGCCTTGAAATGAATCTTGTGATAAGACTCAGCCACCAAGCGTGTCTTTTCTTTCAGCAGGTGGAAACGTCAGCCTCACACCCACAGCCACACGCTTTATTACTCACTGAAAGGTAGACCGAAGGTGATAAGGGTCTGCGTTTCAAAGGCCGGAACTGGACCTTGCTCCCTGTGGGAGTCGTTTACAGCCTCGGGTGGAGCCCTGCTTCTCACCTGCTGTTTCAGGAAATTAAGCTCTGATCCACTCCACACACCGGCGGCGGCAGCTCTCATGCAGTAAGTTTGTTTAAACGAAAGATGCTGTTGCTTTTGAGGAATATTTGGTCACAAAGGCAGGGATTTTTATCCACGGGGACCATTAGTGAGAGTCAACGCTGGTGAGTATGGAAACGTTGTTAAAGCGTAACGACAGCATCTATCACATCCAATCTGATTGCGGAGAAGAAGAACAGAAAACTGGATCACATAATGTTTTGCGATGTATTTATTTTGAGCAAATGAACTATGAAATTACGTAGAAACGTCTGACCAGTTCCCTTCATAAAATAACAGAAATATGAAACAAGCTTGTAGATTTCATACAAACAAAAGAATCTTCAGGTCACATCAGATATTATGTAGAACAAGGGAACAAGTCCCTACAAGCTAAACTAACTGAGGACGTCGTCCACACTTTTCTCGATGCCCTGTCTTCCGTCGACGGTCGAGGCTGCATTTTTGTTCTTGTGTTATTTATTTCCGGTTTAACTCACCGCCAGAGAGTTTTCTACTTCTTTTGACGTCTGTTCTTGAAACTAGGAAATTCATCATAATACGGTCTTCTACTGTCACTTTCACAGACGGTAACCACCCACAGATTGTCCTCTAGCTCTCATTTGAGATCATTCAAACCAAAACATGTGCATATTCACGTGTGTGATTTCTGTTTGCGGACTTACTATCTGAAGCCTTTTTCTGAACATCGTTAGAGGACAATGGACTGAGCGCTCTCACAGCTGTGTCTCTTCCTTCTTTTCAGGACAACAACACTAGCATGACTGTTCTGTTGAAATCAAGGCCCGATCTCCTCCACATCGGGTTATTACTGTGTGCAACTGGAGGTCAGCATTCACCTTTCAAATAAGTGTATACGGTTTGTAAAAACCTGGACAGAATTTAGAGAGAACAAAATAACTGTTGCAGGTCTAATCAGTCCTCATCAGAATGTAAAGTGTCTTGGCCAAAGCAGTGTTCTTTCTGCTTCCTCTTGAGGGACGCAAAAACACTAAGAACACTTCCGAGGAAACGTGCCAGTCTTCCACCTCAGCTTTGATGCTCGACACGTGAAGGCTCAGTCCAGATTGATGCTGTGTTTGAGTTTCAGTCTTGTTAAGAACCAACAAAACAAAATCCACGACTCCGTAGTGTTCACGTACCTTGAGCAAACTCAAACACGTCTCAGGCACTGACTGAACAAAGAGTGACATGTGCCTCCATAACATGCTTCTCTTTGTCCAGAGTCAAGCTCAGCCAATGCTGCCACACTTGTTTTTTACACATTTCATTCCTTTGCAGAAATAACTAATTCTGTTGCTTTACTTTGCAGTGATATGTGAACAGCTATTATTAAACAGAAACCGGTAGTACGTCGCTACAACCTTCTTCTTCCTTTTCTATATTTTAGGGGGATGTATACTATCATTATCACAATATACTATAATATATCAAATGTATTATTATATTTTATGTATACTATTTAAAATATATAATATTATATAGTATTTATATTATATATGATTAATTATATTAATCATATATATTATTTTTTTAAAAATCTAATATAATAATTACTTTTGTGACAGTCTTCTTCAGACAAGAATCTAAAAGGAAATTAAGTTATGGATTTATTTTTTGATAGTTGAGTTGTAGCTTTATGAATATGAAAGAAAAGTTGAGCTTCACTTTGGCTCTTCAGAAAAGTCACAAAGACTATGCATCAATATACTTGTTCAGTCGATCATTTAAACTCAAATCACGTCTTTTAGTAGTTCCTTCATACAAAAAGAGGGCAAGGTGGCCAGATGCCCCTAAAGAGTCCTGTGCAATAACAACAAGATCCAAAGCTCTGACCTCCATCTCATTCCTGCCTGACGCGTTGTCTCTTTCCTATCCAGCGGTGTCGGGACAGTTCCAGCTCGAGCCCCAGAATGCAACAGTGCTTCAAGGCTCTGATGCGCGATTCAATGCCACTGTGCCAGGAAACTGGAAGATCATGACCTGGACAGTCAGAGGCTTGCTGGTCCTCAATTTCCCCATCGTCGGTAACATAACCTCGTTCTCAGAACAGTTCTCCGCCAGGTTCTGCTCCGGTCTTGACACCAGTTGTGTGGAGTTCACCATCCATAACGTCAACCGCAGTGCTTGGGCCGGCCCGGTCATTTGCAGGGTGCTGGGGGATTATGGATCGAAGACGGCACAGCTTTACGTGCAAGGTAGAGTCGTCATCAGGCAGCACTTATTTGTTGATCAGTGACTTTGGGCCCGGTTTGGTACTGTCCTTTGACCTCTGACCTCAATGTGCTCTGGGCTCCAATCTGGCTGTGAATGGATGTTGATTATTTAAGTGACCGAGCTCTATCTCATGCGACTGGTTAGAACCTCAATGATTTCAGATAGTCTCCTCATATATTGCAAAACCTTCACCCAAAGCTAACAAACTCAGCCAGTTTAGCACGTTGGTTTGCTTTTCTGCCAAGGAATTGAACTCAGCAAACAGCTGTTCATGTAAAGACAGAGGGTGGAGTAATGTCTACCTGAGCAGAGAATGAAGTCACTCTCCCTCTGTGGGTGTGCTGTAATCTATATAATCTTTGATTATATAGTTGAGCCGACCGCGGGTGCCTTTAAGTGCATGTTTGTGAGTGTGTCCCTTTGCACTGCTTTCAAATGTTCTCATCACTCAACGATCACTGCTCCTAAAGGCACGATGTGTTCCAGACTTCACCTCGCCTCTGTCCCTGTCTTTATTTCTCAGAGAGCGGTACGGTCAACGTCAAGGGGGGAAACGTGACGGTGATGCAGGACCAGCAGGTGGAGTTCCAGTGTGTAACATCCGCTTGGTTCCCCACCGCCACCGTTAGCTGGACTCGAAACGGCCAAGCTGTGAACAGCAACCTGTACAACACCACCAGCATGGCCGACGGCGAGGCCTTCAACTCCACCAGCGTCCTGAAGTTCCACGCCGTCAGCAACGCCACGGTGGAGTGTCGGGCGACTGTGCTGTCACTCACAAGCCCGGAATCCAGCTCTGTCTTCCTGGTGGTCGGTAAGAAGCTCTTCCACAACTTGAAAGTTCTCTCAGCTGCATAGTTAGTTTCCCATTAAACGCAGGTGTAGGGTGTGAAAAGGTTCAGTAAGAACAGATCTACTACTACACCATGAGTGATGCAGCATTTGGGCACCACTGTGCTTTGAGCTACATGCTTACAATGACAATGGTCCCATGTTTAGCATGTTAGTGTTGGATATTAATATTTGTTAATTAGTATATTATTTGTTAATATACTCCAGAGCCACACAGCCAGTATGGCTGAAGACTATGCCACTCAAAGCAAGACCAGACTCATGACCAAGACCATGGGGTACCTGAGACCGAGACAAGACCAAGACCTGAAGGGGTTGCATGACACACTTACAATAAGAAGGGGAATGTTGCCATGTTCTGTATCCTGTGTTTCTATAAGTGTACCATGACAAAGGTCCTGATGAAATAATCAAATGACATTGTAATGTATTTCATGTGTTGGGATGTTCCTTTGATTTCTATGAGCACTTACAGTAATGATGGAAACTAATAAATCCATCCATCCATCCATTATCTGAACCGCTTATCCTCTTTAGGGTCGCGGGGAACTAATAAATCAAACAATGCAAAGGCAGTTTACTGGAATCATCGCAGCTGTGGTCTTGAAATAAAATCCACAAATAGACTCTCTCTCCACTCCTGAACATATGACCCCTGTAACTAAAGAAATAATTTTTTTTAATGAATAAAATACAAATAAAAAACATTTAGCACATGCTGTATAGAAATGCCATGACTAGCAACAACCCTGAGTGTATGGTTTCAACCAGAGTCTGCACACGGATAACGTGACGAGTCAATACTCATTTCTGACTACCTGCAAGGCTGCATGTTGGAGGGGAAAGAGAAAGCCAGTTCCGACGCCTATGAGAAACCTGTTTTATTTGGACACATCATAACAAAATCTATGGGAGATAATAGAATAGAAATGTATGTATGATACAGACCTTGTACCGCACTCTGTGTTTTCAGTGTTCACAGTAAATATTGTGCTTCTTTCCTCATTTTGGGTGTGGTCAGTATTTGCGATTTGACCGTTTTATTTGACAGTAACAGGCTCTTAAGTCTTGGATGTCCCCCTGAGCCGGTTGTCCTCTCTGCAACAGTTCCCAAGCCTCCTGACTGGACCGTGCTGATAGCTGTGGTCGTGTCCATCGGAGGTTTCGCTCTGCTGGTTTTGCTCATCATCGGAATCATCTTCTGCTGCAAGCGCAGGGAAGAAAAGCGTAAGGCCCTCATTAGATCAGTCTAACTTACACCGTGCGGTATGTCATGTCGTCTAGACATGTAGTCTGTATGTCTGATTCACATGGACTAATGCGCTTCCTTAAAATCCTCCCCAGAACCCAACTACCTGGATGAAATGAGGTAGGAGTCCACCAGATATCAATATCCTGTCTATACTTATTAATTCGACCTTACTTCAACTGACTTAACGGCATGTGCTTCTACATGTTTCCATGCAAAACCCTCTGTTTGTTTGTGGCCGAAGAGCGAGGACGCAGAGCCAGATAAGCGGTGGCACTGCAGCTGGAGGTCAGGAGAACGCAGGATACGCGCTGGAGGATCAAACAAGTAAGACATGTTCAGTGACAAATGACAACCTTTAACAAATGGCCACACTATCACCATATGCTACCATGCTTTATAAGCCGGCAGAGTAAAGTCACAGCTCCTCTCTCCCTTCTCTCGTCTCCGTGCAGGTGTCGCTCCCAGCAAACTCACCGACAGCGGCTTTTCTCAGGCGAGCGCTTATGAGGTAAAATTATACCATAAATATATTAAGGTTTAAAGGAGATTAAGTCATCTTAAATATTTATGCTTTGCTTTTTTAGTTATTAACTATATTGCCAAGTGCTACAAACAGAGTGCTATATTCAGAGATATCAGGGGGAAGGGGTTGCAGTTAAAGGATGCAAGTAAAAAATATTGATAATGCTGGCAAAGGAATTTTGAAAACTGAAATACAGGTTTTAATCCCCTTCCCGGCCCTAGAAACCTTCACACAGTACCTAAATTGGTGTCATTTGGGATGTCTCTTTTTCCTTTCAAGCAATGCTATGAGATAAATGCTAAAGTTAGCGTGCTAACATGCCGACTTTTAGCAGAAATCATAATTTCCATGTTCACCATTTTTGTCAGGTGGAGGTTTAAGGGAGGACAACCGTATAAAGAATATTTATTTAATGAAAAATCAAGGCAAGGCTTCAGCAGACAGGATCAAAAAAGGGCACGGGAACGAACCGGGAACGAACCGGGAACGAACCGGGAACGAACCGGGAACATGCCGACTAACACGCAGTAACACAGTACGATCCTACAAGGGGACAGGGGACAAACAGGGCTTAAATACAAGGGGAAGGTGATTGGACACAGTAGGGAACACTCAACAGACAGGGGCCGGGCAGACAATCAACAGACAATCACATGGGCAGGAAGTGCCCATGTGAAACGAGGCCTTCAAACAAAAACAGGAAACAAGAAAACATCCACATCATGACAATCTTACCTTAGTGCGTTAGCACGCTAACATTACACAAACACAACTGTGACAGTTTGTGACTCATCCATTTATTTAGATTTTAAAGATGTTTCATATGAGAAGTGAAAATAAAAATCTACGATGTTGCCTACACTGTCCCACAATGCACTGCCACACTCCATACAGTATTCTCAGTAAATTGAGTTTTTGGAGAAACACATTAAAAAGTGATCCTTCCCCTATGAGCTCATGCTTTATGCTTCTGGAGGAAACGTGAGAGGTGGTGATCTATATAGATATCTTAACATGGCTCTTAGAAATGAAAAAGAGAAATTACCCGCCATGTGCATTTATTATCTTTAATTATAAAGATGCTAATCATTTTAAGTGGCATTTATCAGGCATGGTACAGTACATATGGATAATTCATTGCTTGATTCAACTAATTTCAGTGATGAATGAGGTACCTCATAAACAAACATTACATTATTCAAATACACAATTACAGCCTACTAATTCCAAGGTGATTGCCTTTCAAGTGGAACAATATAGTTGCAGTTTATGTGTTCGATACATTTTTATTTGAAATCGCAAGGAGGGAAAGGATATATGAATCTGCACCGTTTTAACTGCACGTCTTTGCTGTCATTATTAATGTCAAATGTGTGTTTGATTTTCTAGACGGCCGTGAACCCTAACGAGGCAGGAAATCACTACAGTGTTGCCCACATCAGTGTGGATGAATCAGCCATCAGGAAACACAGACATGTCACCATCGTGTAAGGACAGGGAGTGGACACAACTTTGAGAAGTTTTGGAACAGACTTGCACAGCACCTTGAAGCTTCGCTGGTTTTGGTCTCTGAACATTGGGGAAAGGTGATAAGAAGGACTGAATCTGCCCAGACCAAAACCCATTGGCAGAGGAGACATGCGGGACATGCATTTAATTTAGTGCACTGCCTGTATAAAGCCGTATGTGCAGAATGTAAGCTTTATGTATTGTAGGATATGCATTCCTCCTCAGTAGCAGTATCATCACAGATCAGATGAGGACCGTTTTGGTTGTTCTCATGTGGTTAACAGGACAGAGGCCGTATTTTTGTTGCATTGCTTTGGCAGTTTATATTAAGCCATATATTTGTATTTATGAGTTTTTTCATTAAAATCACATATTCAAAAGGAACCATTATAATCTTACTTTGTTCTCCGTCTTAAATGTAATCCTCCCTAAATGCAATGCTTCTCTGCTCAGTGGCCTATTTTAAGACGTGGTGGAATAATGAATTAACCTATAAACCCTTTCACATACAGTGTTTGAAATAGTCACCATGATGAACATTTCACATGTATGAATTGTTAACGTGTCTTAAAAGGTGTTATTAAATGTGCTCAATATGGATTTCAGAGCATATTTATTGTCTCCACGCAGCTCTTGATATAGTGACGGCTGAGCCGCAGGCTAGCAGCTAACAGTGATGAATGGACTTTACACTGTTTTTTCAGTTTTCCGACCACTCAAAGCGCTTTTAACACTACATGTCATCATTCACACTCATACACTGATGGCAGGGGCTATCATGGCACCACCTCTAAATATACCCATTCACTGCCAGCACAGCCTGAGGGGAGGGTCTTGCTGTAGCGCCTTGCGGAACCGGGGATCAAACCGCCGATCCTGTGATTGAAGGACGACTCTGCTCTACCACTGACCCACAGTCACCCCAACAGTGCAGATGTTGACAACAGTGCTGACAGGGGTAACAGTGCAAACCCGAGGGGTAACAGGAGGGCGGCCGCTCCACTTCTACAACGACACCGTGGATCAGGGCGGCGTTACCAGCTGTTACCAATGAGCGCAGTGAAGAGCGGAGTTTATCCGCTATGTTCACAGTTGCTAACTTTGTCTCTCTGCTGCTTAATGCCGAACAGTAGGGTAGTTTATTTATTTTAGAAAACGGCGTCCTGCTGCATTTAGCAACAGTAAACCGGACTTGGATGAGTGGCAGAAAAAGGATGGATCCAGGACCTCACCATCACTCAGTGTACAGATCTGCAGGCATGTCCAGTGTAAGCATAATGTCACTTTTGCGCCTCTGTGTCTGAACAAATGATGGGAGTGATGCACACTAGAGTGCTGCTGTGTCAGCCTGACATGCTGAGGATGTTTGTCTTCACTGGGAGTGTGGCTCTTCTCTTACATGAGAACCATTTAAGAGACCAATTACCTGCTCTGTTTATGTTTCTATATTACAAACAGGATGAATGGCATTCATGTGAAAGATGCTTTTACATCATATTATCTCCACTAAGAAACTAACATTGTTTGAAATGACTTCAGGTCAAGCGATAGCTTTTTTGCCATGTTGATGTTAATTTTATACAGCACTATACGATGATAGTGCCTTAAGCAGAAAAAAAAACGTTCTTGGCGATCCTAAATACAGATATCACTTAAGTAGCAGGCTGGCAGTAGCTGAAAGAGTTAATGAAACAACTAATAAGATGAATGAATAGAGCTGTTGTAATGACTATTGATAAGCCATATACTGTGCTTGTGAAGTCATGCTGCTTTCAGGGCCCTTCCCTAAACAGTTCTCTCATTACAAGAGGAATGTCTGGCAAATGAATCTCCCAAATCAGCTCTTAATCACCAAGTTGTCTCTGTGCAGGGAGCCGGGACGACCGGCATGCCTCCTGCTGCTTACGCCACAGCCTGTCCCGTCAGAACATAATGCAAAGGACAAGTGCTGTAGGTTGACCTGACTGTATATTATAATCAGCTATCATATTGGATGCTACTGATGCTTATCTGTAGGTAAAAAGCAGCAGTTGCACCTATATCTTACCATTTTTTTGTGTCCAGACTTATGTTGTTCCTTTATGCATGTTTGATCATTTACCTATTAATAAGTATATAGGGTTTTATTTTGTAGTATCTCGGTCATAAATTACATTGAACTGCAATGATTTCAAGGAAAAATGGCAACACAAATCAAGGTTGGTTGCTGATGGTTGCTATGGAGTTCTGTCTTAGTTGTCTCAAGGATCTGTCTCGGGGAGCAGGAAGTAAAGGGCAGCATTGACAAAATGTTAACAATACTCATCACCACGCACTTTACATAGACATTAATATAATATGATATATAATCAGGATTAGGGGGGCTGAGGTCAGCACAAAAAAACCACAATGGGATACATTGTTTGTGTGGGATCATCACAAAAAAATCTGTTCTTTTAATACAATTTTGTATTTCTTTTTTTTAAGGTGGAATTGACTGTATCATGCTGTGAGGTGATGCTGACTTATCATATTAGCAATGCAGAAGGGACTGATTTAGACTTCGCCTCACACAGTGGGATGCACTCATCAAAACTGTCACAAGACGCTTCTTCAGAGAAGCAATACCAAAAATAGCAGGTCTTAAGGTAGCAGCTATTATCTAAAAATGCCTCAGCAACATTAGAAGAGGCAGAGTGAGGCTGGGTGACAGACAGAGGGGGCGGGTACTTGCCATGCATCTAGTAATGGATAACCCTGCAACTTGGCGTGCAAAGAGCTGCAGCACAGCTGAGTGCTCACTTTGTCAGATTGTCAATATGTCTTCGGTACTCGGAGGCAGGCGCTTTAGAGTTTAGAAAGAGTTTGCAGATTTGATCCCAGCAGCAGCCGACATGTTCATCAACTTGGGATTATGCTTCAAAGTCCCCTCCCGCTGTGCTGTAGCACAATGCGTCTTCACAGCGAATGGCTAATGGCTCAAAATGAATGTGATAATGAATGCCAGTGTTGAACTATGGCACCATAATGATCCCTCACTGACTCAAAAATAAATATCCGTATCTTCTTAAGATAGGGTCTTAATATATTTAGTGGCCTGTCCACGGGCCTGACAGTAGATCCCTGTCAGCCGTGTTTGCATCATTATTTTACATTCTTATCTGCCGCAGCTCTTTTAATGGCCTCTTCGATCGGCGTGCAGCAAATGAAAACATGTCCGAGCCGTGATTGCTCTGATTCTTGCCAGCAGCAATAATGACTCACTAATATGCATACGGCCTTGTGTGTCTTTACAATAATTGCATTCACAATGCAGCAAAAAAAATCTGCCTAGTTCCAGACCCACAACTCAGGGTCTTTTCCACTTTGTGTTACAGTTTAATCATCTAAATGCTAAATACTTAGAGGGGACTACAACAGGAATAAATTCCCAGAAGCAAATCATTGTTTAACGATGCAGTTCAACTTGGGTTTCTATGACGGCAACTATTTTATCTTTTGTTGCGACCTAGAAATACTAGGATTATGCACCTGCATGTATGTGATCAGCTCGTTCTCACTCCCAAGGCATCAAATAAGGCAGTCAGTGGCCCTAGCTTGTAACTATGACGCTCTACGTGGCCGTAGGGCGGGAGTCAGGTCACATGGTACAAAGAGAGACAAAGGTCACATAGGGAGGAGATCAGGGTTGATAGATGGGTAAAACACAGGATGTACCTCCACCAGACCACTGTTGGTGTCCAGTGTGAACCCAAACATCAACGTTGAGAAACTACGGTAACAAAGGTGCTTATCTTAACCCAATCCATGATCTAACCAAGTTGCTTCCTGTGAACACAGAAGTATGCCAGAGTAAGTCAGAGTCAAACTGAAGCTATGTTGGGGAACTTAGAGTCATAGTTGGAAGGGCATGACCAAGCTGCCGTATTTGTTGACGGACAAAAATGATGCTGTGAGAGCTGTGAGAGTCAACCACGTGGCAGTGGCAGACCGGAAAACCAAACCAGTGAGCTGAAAGACACCAAAAACTAAAACTGAAAGACACCAAAAACTAAAGATTCAATAGAATAATGGTTTTATTTTCTAGTTGGTGTTCTTTTGTTTGTTCTTTTGGCCTTAGAGACCTTGATGCCTTCTTTTTTTTAATGTTGTTCCTTGTGTTAAAGTCGTAACAAGCAGCTTTAAATATCCTGTGATGAACTGAATCATAATAAAATAGACCTCCTTTTCCCCAGTGCAACACGATCTGTTCTGCGGTGATGTGGTCGCGTCCAGTGATGCTGGAGCCTCTTCTCTTAAGCGCTACACAAAAAGCCCCCTGAGCTGCTTGAAGTGGAATCATTTCTACTAGAATGGAAAGCGTCAGTCTTCTCACATGCTTTCGACAAGCAATAACTTCAAAGACTTAAAAACCCAAATAAATTTAGACTTTTGTGTTGTTGCGGTGGGAACTGAGTAGGATTTGAAAGCTCTCTGTGTTCCTTCTACACACGGCCGTCACCAAGTGTTTACATTTCTCGAGAATAATACGAGGGATTATCTGAATGAGATGGATTATGGGGGGAACAAACTGATAAATAGGCGCAAACTTATTTATTGAATAATGATGTAAAGTGATGAAGACCAAAGCTTTAATTCAAGGAGCTGATGAGATTCCGTGTCTACAGGCAATCCAAACGAATCGATGCTCGGAGTGGCTGCTGATCAATTAGGCCCCAAACCCGGATCCTGAGGGACACCAGCTCTGTTGGAGCTCCAAACGGCCGAGTGCTCTGATTAAAATGTGACTTAGCGTGTGCCAAACTCAGCCTGATTAATGACTGTCATCACACACACACACACACACACACACACACACACACACACATATATGCACACAGGCGTGGAAAGATGTGGGTGTCCTCCACCAAATTGCTAAAAGCATTTAAACAGAACTGCATCGAGGGACAAAATATGTGAAAGTATGTGTGTGTGTGTGTGTGTGTGTGTGTGTGTGTGTGTGTGTGTGTGTGTGTGTGTGTGTGTAGCCCCCGTCTGGAACTGCTATAGAACTCTAACGTGGTCTATAAACTATTAAAAGATTGTAAAAGAACATATACTGTCGGACGTGTTCTTCCATCACGATAAATAGTGCCGTTTATTCTGTGACAGCTCAGCATTTTCACACTCAGGAGAGTAGAGAGTCCTCTTGGAAGGTCCTTAATTGGATTTGCTGATCATATTAATAAAAAGATAATACAGCATCAGCAGTATGGTGTAATGTAGAAAAATTAAATAAAACCAGCCTCTTGAGGAAATGGATGTGTGTTCGCTTCAGTCAAGGCAATAGTTAGTAGAGGCACCTTACACTCTTATTTAAGGCAAGGCAAGGCAAGTTTATTTGTATAGCACATTTCAACACAAGGCGATTCAAAGTGCTTCACATACAACCATTAAAAGCATAAAAACACAATCCAAAATAAAAGATTTAAAAACAATTAAGAACATTCATTAAAACAATAAAAAAACAGTTAAAAAGCAAAAATAGATAGATACAGAATTGAATTTAGAGCTCAGACTCATTCAGGGGTCACGACGACGATGCCGTTGTGTCCCGCATCCTCTGCTCTGCGCTTGACCCCTCAGGACCCTGGACCCTGAAGTCCTGATGCGTGGGGTCGTTGATGGGAGAACCAATCTACACCAAAGTGGCAGCTCTCTCTTTGCATTTTGATGCACTCATTTCCCCTCCACCTCCACAAGCCTCCCAGGGCCCGCTGCTGCAGAGCGTCCCAGTCATCGTCATCCTCATCATCATCATCATGCTGCTACCGTCACCATTGCTTCCATAAACACTGCTGGTTAAATGCCACCCTGGAGATGGTGGGGATCTGATGAGGATGATGCGCTGTGTCTTCCTCCCTCCTCGGGTCAGTGCCTCCTGACAGACACCTGCCAGATGACATGCCAGTTCCTTTCAAACGGGCTGAGCTTCGGCCGGTAAAGCGCCACGGCAAAGGTTGTCATGCACAGCATCCCTCCCGTCTCTTTTGGAATCCTGTAGCTTCCTCCCATCGGTCAGGGACATCTCATCTCGGTGGCCTCCTTCATGACAAGGTTCCTTCCTCATGACTGTCGTGTGTGTCACATTAAAGAGTTATTGTGTGGTTCATGTTTGCTGTCTATTGAATGTAGATCGATTTGTTTCAAAAACGGGTGTCCCACAAATCCTAAATGCACCCACTGGGATTCACAGGTCTAAAACAATCCACAGAAATCCAAGTGAGGAAGAGTCCATTTATAAACATGGAGTCAGTCCGTGTGGGGGCGTCTGCAGATGTCCAGGAACAGCAATACACCCTCTGACTCATTTGGTACTGTAGGTTACATGGAAACAACAACAGATAGCCACGGGCTGTGGGGGTCCAAACCAAGGCGTATGGGGTCCTTAGGATATTTAACACATGTGCAGACTGTGACAATGTCACACCCAGTGGTCAATTTGGTCGGATTAATGTCTTCCTCACTCGAAGGTGGATGTGTGCTCAGTATTTTATTCTTGTGTTTGTTTTCACCACCCGTCTAAGCACCTGGAGAGAAAGAGAGAGAGAGAGAGAGAGAGAGAGAGAGAGAGAGAGAGAGAGAGAGAGAGAGAGAGAGAGAGAGAGCTGGAGGCGAGGAGACCCACGTGCCTATTGGTTATCATGGAGACGCGGCTGAGCTGAGCACGCGCTATAAAAGCAGAGCGCGCGAGCGGAGCGACTCGGAGAGGACTGTAGTTGTATACTTCCTTCAGCCAGCTGGACGGTGCGCATCACGGATCCCCGGGAAACCACGCAGAACGCACGCGCAGCCATGAGTGAGGTAGGTGGCTCTGCTGCTCCAGGCTCCTGTAAGTTCACGGAGGACGTTTGAAGCGCAGTGTTGGGACGTCTTGCTCTGTTTAAACAAACTGAACTTTTCATAGATTGATCTTTGGATTTCTGTGCATGCATATGGCCGTGACGCGTATTGCACGGCTGCATTTGGAGTAACAGTTTCATTATTCAAAATGTTTCCCTGCGCTTGTGCCATCGGACTCTAACCTGGCAGTTAACAATGCATCCCGCCTGCAGACTGATGTGCAGCATTTGAAGGAGGCAGCAGGTGCATGTGAGAGACGATTGTCAACTCTTCAAATGAAACTTCAAATGACAGTCAGGGCACGTGGCGTGCACGAGACTATTCGATATATATATATATATATATATATATATATATATATATATATATATATGCTGCACGTCCTTGTTGGTTATATGTGACATTTCAAACTAAAGCTCAGCCCAGCATGAGCACATGCCGGATGAGGCAGAGGCAGTATTGACCTACACGGTTAGTCCATGCACCATTTCATGGGGGCCGAGCCACTACAACGTGTATGTGGACTACAGAGCGGGATCAGAAGGTCCAGCCAGAGTATTCTCTTAAAGATGATTCACAGGCAAGGAGTGCATCCAAAAGTCACTGAATTATTCAAGGCTCGCTGCTATATTATAACCCAGAGCCCCGGCTCCAATAAGACCCCCTCATGAGTTTGTTCACCTCCAATGAGCGAGTAGTCCTCTTTGAATCCGGATCCTGGATGGGGCCCAGTCCTGGTGTCTCTCCTCAGCTGCAGCATGTCCTCCTCTGTTGGAGCTTCATTTTGTAGAAAACTGCCAAGACATTCCTCAATAATATGTAATACAAGTTAAACAAGTTGTGTGTGTGTGTGTGTGTGTGTGTGTGTGTGTGTGTGTGTGTGTGTGTGTACACTGAACACCAGCTGCCACTTCAGTCCTTATGAATCTTTTAGCACAAACTTGCAATGTCTTTTTGTACACTGTCTCCTTCACACACGCACGCGCGCACGCACACACACACACACACACACACACACACACACACACACACACACACACACACACACACACTCGTTAACATCTCCCCTCCCCTCTGCTGTACTGCTAGGAGTGAAGTCTTATAAATAAGACATTACACATGAGAAAAACAAAACTGGGTTGCATCTCATGTCAGTGATGGATTCATGTGCCTATAAGGAGCACGAGACATTACATTTCATTTAATTTAGCTGACGCTTTTATCCAAAGCGACTTACATGCTATACAGTAGACACAGCAACGGTGAGCAATTAGGGTTAAGTGTCTTGCTTAAGGACACAACGACATGCACTAGCGGAGCCGGGGATCGAACCATGGATCCTCTGGTTGAATATCGGACTTGCTAACCACTGAGCCACAGTCGCCACCAAGAGACAAGAGTACGTTGCTCTGAATGAATAATTAAAAACAAATCGATGGCTCTGCCTTACCTTAACTCCGCTCAGACTCCCACAAAGTAGCAGAGGGGAATGCACATTTCCATTGAATCATAAAGATGTCCAGATTGGAGTATTGTTCTCAACAAGAGGGAGAAATCTAACTGCCTCTCACCGACTGCCTTTCTAACCCTGTGGAATGACTCCGGTTTCTCCAGGGACACTTTGAGCGTATCATCTCAGGCAGCAGGCGGTGTTTGATTAATAATCACTTATAAAAAAACATGTTTCACAGTAACTATTATAGCAGTCCACTCAAACCAAACTGCTTCACAACCAAAATGTAAAGAACAAAAAGGCCAACACACAATATCTATAGTTGCTGCTGCACAAATCAATATAATCGGCCAATGAACAATTATATTGCGCGAGGATAATGGGGCCGTAACAGAGTCTGGTTATTGCAGCGGCTGATTCATCTTCAGCTGTGTCCATAAACATCAAGCGGTTTGAGGTTCCTGTGGCGACGGGAGCTTAAATAGGTGGACTGTCGCCATAGTGATGAACAATTCATCGTTCCCCCGCTGCACTATCTCTCATATTATGACAACACGGAGGCCGGCGTTCACAAGGCTTCGGAGTTTCTCCGCACGTTAGTATTCGTGTGGCCATCTCTCACAGCCATCTCCCAGTTGGCTCGGTTCTTCATCGTCGCGTAACCATCGGCCTTGAGTTTGAGATATTGTGCTGTTTTGATTTTACGTAACAAAACGATCTTCTCAACCCATGTGATGTGAATATTCACGCTGTCATTAGCGCCTGCTGTACGGTTTGACTCACACGATCACCTGGAGACTGCTCCCCTCCCCCTCTGCTCGGGCCTCAGGTTGTTCAACAAAACTTTAATTAGATGGCACTCGGTGGAGAGGCTCCAGCCGGCGGCCCAGCGGTTGCCAACATATGTCAGTTCCACTTTTCAGATGTTCAGCAAATGGCAGTGATGTCTTCCGTAGCCCATTGCAGGTTATCTTCACGGCCAAAACCAAATCTGTCTTGATCACCTGCTTCAGAAACCTCGACAATCTACAGATGCACAATGGCAGAATATTTTCCGGTGACTGGGTTGTGAGTCATCAGTATAAATCTGCTTGAAAACGCAATTATGAGGATGCCTGCTTTAATACTGCCACAGTGGCCCTGTCCTTCAATCAATGCATCAACATTTAAGTGGTCCTCTCGCTGTGTTCACCCACCTCGCACTGTAATTACTTTGAGAGTGGTGGTTATGGTGACTGCATGGCAAAGCCATTTGTTTCATCAACCAAAGTGGACTAGAGCCTTTTTTTTTTCATCAAATCAATGAGAGAGTGTTCAAAGTTGCTGATCAATGTAAAAAAGGGCAGCATGCTGAGATGGAGAAAGTAATCAGGGATGGATTTCCTTAAAACTCCTTTTTTGCTGACTGAAGACTGACAGAATGATTGCAATGATTAGATTAGAGAGAGAAGGCCCTCTGCAACTCCGGAGGAAACGTCCAAATGCCATTCGGAGCGCGCTGAATTTTAATGGGATTCTTTTCTCACTTTTCTCACATTCTTTTAAATCCGCAAATTCTCTGCGATTCGTTGCAAGGCTTGTACACTTGACCCTAATCCCGCTTTAGACAACGAACAGAGATTAAACATTGAAATACTCTGTAATCCATCTAAACAGTCAGCTGGTTTTGCGGAGAGAAAACGCCAAACATCTGCAAGTGAGGAGAAGAGTGTGAGCGGTCCACAGCAGGCTACACCTCCATCAGCGCTATAGTAGCATGGGACTCACTGTTCATGTCACAGACTGCAACAGCTCTTACCCGACATTATCCATATGGCTCTGGTAGATTCATCATGGGCTGAATGAGGACTACAACAATAGGAGCTGTTCCAGGTTAAATCGACCAGTAGGAAAGGTTGACCCAGGCTTCGCCTCCCCTTCTGTCTGCTCATGCTGTGGCTTCCTGTACCTGACACAAACAATAAAGTCACACTCAAGTGAGCCAGCTAATTACAGCGCTGCTCCAACGGAAACAACACTTGATGCGGCGCACCTGAAAACCTCCTCCGCGTTCTTTTTTAAAAATGAGTTTGGGCTTTCGAGCCATGGGTTGTTTTCTGTCACTGGATGGGTCTGCTGTGCCTTCCAGCCACATGTCATCTGTCCATCTGTGAGCACCTACCAAACAGTAGTGGAGTGTTCTTTGGATGCAACGTGAGCCGCATCTGATCCCTGTCAACATCTCCAGATCGATTAAAGTTGCTTTGGGCAGCAGAGCCGTAACAATTGATGCTCTTTCGCCCGTTTAATTAAAGCCTCCAGAGTGATTCCATATGCTTTCTGACAGATAAAGAGAAGGAAACGTATGTGCAGTTTGATGTATGCTAGTGGGTGGGCCATGTGCCTAATGCATGCTAATGTTCTATGGGAAAACCATGCTGCTATGCCATTAGTTTCACTTGAATAACACCAGCTGGAAGGCAAACTGTACCTCCCTCATACGTAATGATGCTGTTGTACATATTTATGTGATTGAAAACGTTTCCTCTCTCGCAGATCTGTTGAGATTTAAAAGGGTTATTCTCACTAATACCTAGTGGTATGTATCATGCAGCCGTTTTTTTTGTCTCTTAGTTTTCTTCCTCTACACTGATAAAGTGAATGGAACCGTCTTTGTGACGCTCACAGTATTCAGTAACACGTCTATTTATTTGTTCATTTAAAATGTTTCCCTGTTAAATTAACAAATAAATAATTCAGTGTGAAGTCGGGTCCTTTTCTCTACTAGTAGCAAGAATACATGTTTAAGCCACTTCTGCATTGGCTTTGCTTTTCAAGTTGCCCCTGAAACGTCACCATTTTAAAGGTAATAATAAACTACGTGGCGTATAAGCATTAATACAATATCTAAACATTTGCCATTTTCTAGGCGAGAGAGAGTAATGGTAATGCTAACTTTATCAGTCACTTGAGATTCATTATAATTGTCCCCCCCAATAGTCACTCCTTTTTACCCGTTTTTTTCTTCCTCTCGAAAGCTGTCTTTAAGATTAATACGCCCAATTTAATTGAAGTCTGGGGTGTAACTGACTCACTTTAATTAGGGAATGTGTCAGTGTCAGATAAAGATGAATAAGGAAGTCGGGCCAGCTTTCATATTCTAAGTTTTCTGTCTAAAACAACAGAGAGGAGGACACCGCAACATAAACATCCTCTTTCATCAGTCTTTTCTTTTTGGGGGGTCGACATTTTACAACATTACACCAACTTTCAGTTCATATATCTTCCTGAAGGGCTGGTAGTTAATCGGAATTGGCTTTCATTATTTTCAGTATTGTTGACATTAAGGTATGGGATGACTGAATGACCTGCTTTGTTGTGGACAGTAAATGAGTTGGGGACTGAAGAGGGTCTTGGACTCGTACAGGAGAAGAAGTCTTGGATCTGGTCCGGTGTTCATCAGGAAGATGCTTTGGCTGAGTGTCGATGCAAAGCTTTGACAGCTGATACTGTGCTGGAGAAGTAGAGTTGCACTATTATACACCGCTAGTTTCCTAAACTACACGAGTGAGATCGTTAGAATGTGGTAACTCGACTAATTTAATTTCACGTAGGCAGTACTATTCAATAGTATTAATTAGGGATGCAACGATACCACTTTTTACAAACCGATACGAGTACGAGTATTTTTATTTGTGTACTTGCCGATACCGAGTACCGATACCGATACTTCTTAGATTTGGTCTCCATGAAAGTGCAATTAATTTGGAGGCAGATTTTATTTTATTCTCTGCAGATTATGTCAAGCCTATAGTACAAAATTAACAGAAGGCTATCCCAAGCTTTAAACTTCTTGTGGAAGTCCCTCTAATGTCGGACCATAAAACGCCCCCGTGTCCGGGTTCATAATGTAAGCGATAATATTAGGGATCGAGCAATTATATAGGAAGCTGTGTTCCAAGTTATGTTTCCGGTGCTTTTATTGTGGAGGGAGAAACGGAAAGGAAAAGAGGAGTGGAATTGTGGGATATACGTGTGTGGAGATAAAAAAGTGGTTCAAGTTACCCTGCAGCGTGTTTTCATTTTATTATAATTACAAATATAGACACACAACAGACACTCGGCTACAATAATATCATCCGTAGCCGCACAACAGCGTCTGAATGAGGCCGCTGCCAGCGCTACTTCTGGCGGAGCAGCAACAGTTTGATTCAAACCGGCGGAACGGCAGTCATTTTTTACTGTGTGAACGCGACGCACATTACTCTACACACCTTGCTGCAAGAGCCGCAAGAGAGCGACGAAAGAGCCGTATGCGGCTCTGGATCACGGGTTGCCGACCCCTGCCCTAGACGTTGAAGTCAGGTAGGACAACAAATCTTTTTCTCCACAAAGCGCGACCAGTTTGTTGTAGCGAAATACTGTTGAGTGGTATCGGTTCTTGGTATCAGCAATTGAAAACGAATACGAGTATGAGTATTTTAACGCAGTATCGGCCCAATACCCGATACCGGTATCGGTGCATCCCTAGTATTAATGTATTAACTTTAAAAGAACAGACTGCTATACATTTTCTGTGTATATTATGAAGAGTGTTGGCATTTACATTTAGCTGACGCGTTTATCCAAAGCGACTTACATTCTAGACACAGCAATGGTGAGCAATTTGGGTTAAGTGTCTTGCTCAAGGAGGTGGGGATTGAACCACCGATCTCTGATTGAAGGACGGACCTGCTAATCACTGAGCCCTGTCTTGTAATCCATCTGCCCTTGTCATTTCAAGGTGTCTCTGAGAGGGGCTCAACTGTTGATTGGTTGAGATCTCGTGATGGACATTGAAATATAGTTGGACTAAAATGTCCAACTATATTTTTGGGAGTCTGAGGATTGACTCACTTTTAGAGCCGGCCTCAAGTGGCCATTAGATGAACCGCAGTTTTTGGCACTTTCACCCCCGCTGTGCCGGCACACTGGCTCCAAAAAAAAAAGAAACACAAATAAAGGCCATAGAAGATTGTTTTCTTCTGATGTGATTCTTTTGATGTCAGCACAAAGTAAACAGGGTTTCAAACGGTAGAAAGCAACTTAGAGGGCAGTGAAACTGAAATGTTAGTTACTTCTGTTTTATATCTGTTACTCATTCAGTCTCTCTTCTAACGCGGTGCTGAATAATTTGGAATGATGTTGGAGTGCAGATTGGATGGAGACTGACAGGATTTGTGGATGAAATTAACGCGTTCACCCGGGTGTCATCACTGCCAATTGGAGCTGGAGTTGATAAATACCATGACTAATGCAGAGTCAATTATCGCGGGAATAAATGCTTGTAACTTTTCCCACTAAAGACAAAAGCCAGATGTTCGTGGTTGTTTCAGTTTTTTTTTGGGGTCCATTGTGAAAAGAGTCTTGTTTGAATAAGGGCTTTGTTTCAAGAAATGTTTTAAATCACTTATAAAAAACATTCTATTTTAAACTTGGTTGTGCCTGCGCTGAAAATATCTCACTGTGACGATGTTTCTTCAAGAGTGTGTTACATCATCAAAAGAAAGGCAACTTGTTGCTCATCTCCAAAAGCTGCCTACAAAGCTCGGTTTTCACAGAGAAGTCTGTGAAACCACGGCCGTCGTGGTGTCATCGGCCCTCCTTTAGTCAACCAGCCCTCAGAGTGACACTCTCCCAAGCCTTCCAGTCTGCTGGTGGGGAAGCTGCAGATGAGCTACAGTGATGCTGGGATGAGCTGTTTGTGACCTAGTTTCAATGTCTCCTCGTTAAATTGTTAATAGATCCCGAGTGCAGCATGGAGTCTCTCTGGGGAGCCCGAGCTGCCATAAGAACCAAAAATAGCCCCCCACACATTGGGAAGGTAATTTATTTATTTCACCAATTCCCTCCGTGTTCACGCCAACCCTTCGTGCCGGCGTGGCACTTCATCAACACATATGAGCATCACAAAAAGATGCGGCGACTGAAGCCGCATCAATTTAACTCATCCTGACGTGGATGCACATTTGAGCCTTTGCTGATACTGCAAAATAGAATCTGTCAGCTGTGGTGATTAATTTGTATGGATGCAATCTGCAGCAATAGCAGTCCAAGTATTGCTGTTTCTGTTTGAAATCATAAAAAAACATCTAAAAATATTGAACTATTAATGTAATAGTCTGCCCAAAAGCATGCCATCTATTTCCTTTGTGTTCATTCCAAAACATCACTGAAGATCATTTGAAAGGACAGATTTCAAATGATCCGACTGTATTCTCAGTTTAAAATAAATAAACAGTAGCTCGAGGAGAACAACATCATAATTTTTAGTGTTTATCAAGCTTTGCACATTGCTAGTCATCCGAGGCAGACAGAGCCATATGTGGCCCATACACTGTGCAGAAGGACATCATCATTAGCAATGTAATTATCATCACTGCCATCCATTTGTCAAGCTCCCTCCGTCTCCGGCATATGCGACCGGGAGCAAGCAAACACGGCGGTTCGTCCTCCGGGACTCTGCTTCAAGCTGCGCACAAGCCCTGCTCCAACACCAGCTGGCAGCACCGCGGTGAGCTCAGTGTAGCTCGCCACATTATTGGCACTGACGGCATGCGAGACTCCCGCGATCCCTCGTCCAGCCTCCTAATGAGGAGCCGTGCTGTTTGGCAGGCCCGAAAGAGTCTGTTGCTTTGGATTTGTGTTGATGTTCGTGTGTTTGTGCAGATAGACAAGAATCCGTCTTGGTTTCATCCTTTTCATTTAATTCATTTTACTCAGCACCTAACAGCAGATAGACCAAGTTACCGATACGCTGGAGCACATAGTGGAGCATTTAACGGGTAAAGAGTCATATATTTACCTCAGGAGACTAAAGCAGAGCGAGAGGGTGAGTGAGTATTGGACTTGTATTAAAACAACTCCAAATAATTGATAATGCTACGCCATAACTGCTGGGCGTGTAAATAGGCAGCTGTTTGCTTCATAACTTTAGGTTTTCTTCAGGTGGATGTCAATGTTGTGTTTCAGGTTAGTTCCTGGTCTGTGATTAGACCTCCAGACCCTCACTTTTGGACTCACTAGTAAAGAGCAGTCCTGCCATTCCCCTTTACGTAGCGAGTCCATAAGTGTTTACATCATATGTATGGGTTAGGGTTAGGAATCTGATGGGAGAAATAGGATTGTATTGCAATACTGCACAGCAAAAGCTGCTCTAGAAAGGAAAGGATGCCATGAAGGATGAACAGTTTGCATTTTGGTGTGAGGACATCAGTGCACAGAAACATGTGTCTAACCCAGTAAATGAAATGTATTATTTCTAATGGCAGATGAAGGTGGAGACGGTAAATGTTTTAGATTGTTGGTGCGTTGACGTGCCTCCGAAGGTGGTATTCTCCCATTGCTCAGGAGGAGACGGACCTCTGGGCCATAAACCTAAACTACATGTATTTATTTAACCATAAATGAATACTGGACTATGTGGTGGCTTCCCAGTGGACATTGCTTGTTGTGAGCTGCTGCTGGTCTACACCAGAGGGGTAACTCACCCCTGTTTAGGATATTAATTCATCCCATCCGCCGCGCTGAGAGGCTTTTCTGATGGTCACCAAACCCTGAAATTAATTTGCGGGGACCCTGATGTGGTCACACCAGGTGATTTAGGCCGATACAATGCTAGTATCTTTACATAACATGCTGCTTTGGGCAGCTTTAGCGCATAGATAGCTCTGGCATGTCATTACGTCATACATCCTTTAACCGCGGCAGGTTCCTACTGGCTGCTCCAAGGCTTAGATTAAACTTACGTAGGTTCCTCCCAACTGACTGCTCCCAAATGTAGCTTTAAAAAAAGAGTCATCTGCCAACAGCGCTCTGAGAGTTCACAGTGACCTGCCTGAGAGGCTTAGCCTGCCCAAATCTCATCTTCCAAATCACTCTTCAAACCTCATTTTATGGTTAGTTTCACCTTATTTCGGGTTTGTAAAGTATGTCTGATATTTCTAACACTGCGATACAATTTTTCTCCTTCTTTGTTTCTCCAGTCTTTCTAATTATATACAGCAAAAGCTCCTGTGGTCCCTGTTTCTTTGCCAGTTGCTTATCACCACAACAGTAGGCTGAGCCAGCCTCCGTATCACGTGCGATCCTGATGAAGTTGAGGTCACAGCGGGCCAGATGTGAGGGTTAATGAAAAGGGGACAGCCACAGTTCAGATGGGTTACAGTGATGCTACAATGACGCTGCTGTGCATTAGTCTGAATCATTCTCAGTCAGTTGACTGCTCTGTGCTTACTCATTCAAGGACTCCATCATTAGTACTGGATCTTTGCAGGCACCAGTCAAAGGTATTCTACTCTGAGCTGCTATTAAGATGGTGGCACATGGAGCGCTTTGTCCTTCCAAGATAGACTTCTGTTGTCTTTCAGGGGATTAGGTTTTAAAATGTGTGTCGCCAATTCCTTTAAAGTCTCAGTGAAAGGGCAGTTAGAGTATCTTTAGCTTCTATAATGTGACGTATTTGGGAATATTTGAGCATTTACAATGCAGCGGTGTAGAGGACCAGTGTTCCCCACGAACACCATTAGATCAGGAGGAGGAAGACAAAGCAGGAATGAATGAATTCAACCTCGATCAACGCTCTGGCGGATAATACGAGAAAACGGTCAAGTGTGCTTTAATGACAAGAGAGGGGCGAGTCAGCTCAGTTCAAGTTGAAAGGCCCTTCAGGACGAGCGCGCATCAGGCGGACGCATCACTGTTCACATGGCGACGACATTCAGCGCTGATTCTGATTCAGCCCGTTGCTCGTCCAGCCTGCAGCGATTAATTCAGTCAACCACTAGTTCTGCTTTAAACTTCTTGTGGAAGTCCCTATAATGTCTGACCATCAAACGCCCCCGTGTCTGGGTTCATAATATCATCCGACGGCCGCTGCCAACGCTACTTCAGGCGGACCAGCAGCCGTTTGATTCAGCACCGGCAGGACGGCAGTGACGACGCGCAGAGCTTCTCAACGCGAATTTCCGCCCGAGTTGGAAAATTCAAACTCACGCGAATTCGTGCCGCAATATTCGCGTCATTTGCGTCGCGTTAATCGCGTCTGTCGCAACCATACGCGTCTGTGCATTGACTTTACATGTAATCTAGTCGGGCGAATAATTTGCGTTGCGTTCGGTGTGAACACACCATAAGGAACGTGATATTGTCCAAATCTGAACTCCAGGATGAACTTATTTCATTCTAGTGTTCAAAGGTTACTGTGACCTCACAACAATTTCTTTTAGTGCCATAACTCAACAATTTCATGCAAAAGTGTAGTTCAAACTTTTGGACTCAATGGGCAAACATTGATGTACAACTTGACTTGGCGGAGGCATACAACCGCAAGGCGGTAATTCTAGGTTTATTTTAAGAAGACTGTGGTCTTGGAAAAGTTACATAATCTTGCCTTAAAAAGAAGGAAACACTTTGAACATGGCGAAGCTTTTGCTTGCACAGTTCAGCAACTGTGTTTGGTGAGAGGAAACATCCCTCAGCTGGGATGTCCTCCAGTGTATTTGATTTAAAGTCACCTCCAAAAAAGGGGCAAACATTAACCCAGCTGTTCACGCTCAACTGACATTTCTCGTCTACTACTTAAAATTGCTCGTGAGGTTTTGAGTCAAACCGAGCGACGGAACCTCTTCAGCTGCCAGACGTGAATAAGGTACAGGAAGCGATGCCGATCTCAAGCAAAGACCGAGATGAGCCACGGCAAACATCTCATCTGAAATTCACTCACTGCTCCTGAAAATCCTCAAATGATTTTTATGCAAATGCGTGTTTCCCCTTCGTGTTTATCAAGCACATTAATTAAAGCAAAGCATGTCCTGCGATGAGTGAGATGGAACCTCTCTGGACTGGAGGCGTTATGTAAGCCCCGACTGTATCCAGGCAGAAAGAGAAAAGAGGAGACTGAGGGGGGGTGGGAGGAGACTAAATGAATCCTTCTCAGGATACTTTTATCAGCAACAGCAAACACAAATAGCACACACACGTCATCATGGTGGGTTCACAGAGATATTTTAGCGCCCTCAAGAAATATTTAACAGCAGAAATGAGTCTTAAAATGGAAAAAGAAGTCCAACTCTTTGAACTTAAATGAGCTCCGCTCATCTGTGGTGTCTACCGCCATGGTCCATCTGAGAAGGCTAGTTGAAGCTGAAGGCTAAAGCAGGACTGATACGTGTGATGTATCGTGTCATCTCCACGTGGCAGCGCTCCGCTGAATACCAGGGCACAATCAAGCGGAGAGTCAGCGTGGCGTTGGGAATCCCGGCGGCTTTGACTCTCCTGGAGTCGCGAGTGTAAACAGAAAACCAGATGGCCACGCTGCCCGACAAGCTTCTCTTCCACGGGCTCTCATGCTGGCACATAAGGGACACGCAGGAGGAAGATGTCAGCTTTTATTTGAGTCGCACGCTTCGAAACTACTTTGGCATTTGAAGTTCATTGGATTAATAATTCAGGTGGAGCGCGACGAGATGGAGAGATAGTCTTTGCTTTGTTGGATGAATTAGTGAAATACAGAATTCTCTAAATGAAACCACACAACACTTATCTGCTCTGGCATTGATCATAAAATGATCATGGAAAAACACCGGATGGGAAGTGAATAATTGGAAAATGTGAAGATCTAAATGGTGAAAGTGCAGCAAACCGTCGCGTTCACACTGGAGTATCTTTGCATGTGGAGGCCGAGAGGGGCGACTGTGGCTCAGTGGTTAGCAAGTCGGTCTTTCAATCAGAAGGTCGGTGGTTCGATCCCCGGCTCCGGCAGTCTGCGTCGTTGTGTCCTTGAGCAAGACACTTAACCCTAATTGCTCACCGTTGCTGTGTCTACGGTCTACTGTATAGCATGTAAGTCGCTTTGGATAAAAGCGTCAGCTAAATGAAATGTAATGTAATGTAATGTAATGAGAGCATCTTGATGTTGCAGTACAGTCAGCCTGTCAGGGAAGAACATCTGGGAGCTGAGAGAGATAATAGAGATAGGATAGATGAGAGAGATGAGAAATGAGAGTGTCAGGACCGCCAGAGTCGGGAAGCGAACCCAAGTCGCTGGATTGGTAAACCCATGAGTTAGCCAGTGGGCTATTGAGGACCCAGATGCAGAGAGTCAGGTCAAAACTTAGTTTTATTTTCTCGTCAAGCAGAGCCTCAAAAAATGCCAACAGTCTTGAGGCGGTAATAACTCAAACACAGTAGGTTGATTTCCAAAAGCATAGAAAAACTCCAAAAAGGCAACAATCCAAACGAAATCGTTAACTCCAACACAGGGTAGTAATCCAAACAAAAGGTAATCCCAAAGCACAGAAGAACAGTCACTAAGGAAAAGGTTTAACTGAGGAAGCTGTCAAAAAGGGATAGCTCTTGCTCACCCAGGCGAAGAAACAAAAAACAGGTATCCAGAAAGCACTGCTTAGTGAAGCAGCGAAACAGCGGCCGAGAACCGTGTTAACAAGCACTAAATGTTACGAGAGGGTAACGTGGAACACTTCATCTAAACAAACGTCGCGATGACGTGTCTAGCACACTACCAGGTCTTTATACCCTGGTCAAACAAGGTTAATTGAACACTAATTACAAATGCAAAACAGGTGTGGACCAGACAGACAGAGGCAAACAATTCACTAGGTCCGAAATAATGTCTTTAGGCCACCAGAGGTCGCCAATGACCCAAGTGGCGCAAACAGAAGTCCCAAGTCATGACAGAGAGAGATAAAAGAGCTGAGAGAGATAAGAGAGATGAGAGAGATGAAAGAGATGAGAGAGATAAAAGAGATGAGAGATATGAAAGAGATGAGAGAGATGAAAGAGTTGAGAGAGATGAAAGAGTTGAGAGAGATGAGAGAGATGAAAGAGTTGAGAGAGATGAAAGAGATGAGAGAGATGAAAGAGATGAAATAGATGAGAGAGATGAAAGAGATGAGAGAGATGAAAGAGATGAGAGAGCTGAGAGAGATGAAAGAGTTGAGAGAGATGAGAGAGATACAAGAGATGAGAGAGCTGAGAGAGATGAAAGAGATGAAAGAGTTGAGAGAGATGAGATAAATGAAAGAGATGAGAGAGATGAAAGAGATAAAAGAGATGAGAGAGCAGGCAGCGCCAGCGTGCCCCGACAGCAGAAACATGGATTATAGATTATCATATCTCGTCCCCGCTCCCCTCATACCGAGCAGACATGCTCAGTGTGACGGGGTTTAGTGCGAGGACGTTCTCTTATCAGAAGAAATGTCTTGATTCATTTAGTGTTACATTTTTTGGAGCGATATAGAAATTAACAATATTTAATCAGAACAAAGTTATTTGTAGTCCACTATTGACACAACTGTTTTCTATGTTGTTTTCTTTGCAGAGACAAGCATCTGGAGCAATGACTGGCAACAGCAAGCCCTCTGCTGCCCAAGGTATTGTATTCCCATCATGCTCAATACAGAAATACAATTCAATTCAATTCAGTTTATTTTGTATAGCCCTATAATCACTTATACAGAATAGCCTCTGAGAGCTTTACAATCTGTACACATACGACATCCCTGTCCCAGGATCTCACATCGGAGGAAAAACTCTCCCCGGATGGACAGAAGCAATATATGTCATGTGTACAGAATCAACGTAACAGAGTTACAGCAC
The DNA here is from genome assembly GCA_023566465.1 of Cottus gobio. NCBI lineage: Eukaryota > Metazoa > Chordata > Actinopteri > Perciformes > Cottidae > Cottus > Cottus gobio. Next base: position 21,232,953 of record CM042229.1, on the reverse strand, counting down.
ATTCAATGAATATGACAGAAATCATTCATGTGGGTGACTGTGGCTCAGTGGTTAGTAAGTCTGTCTTTCAATCAGAGGGTTGGTGGTTTGATCCCAGGCTGTAGTAGTTGTGTCCATGTCATTGTGTCCTTGAGCAAGACACTTAACCCTAATTGCTCATTGCTGCGTCTACGGTCTACTGCATAGCATGTAAGTCAGCTACATCTTAGATGTGTAGCTAAATGAAATGTAATGTAATGAACCATGATCCATGACAGCAGACGAAGGCAGAGACGAGGGGCATCAGCAGGGCCGCCATGGCAGGGAGCAGGACTGGCTCCAGACAGCCACAATCCATGGACGCTTGAGGAGTGGAAGCACAGGGGGTCCTGAGAAGAAGTAGAGTTAGTAATGGACATTAAAGAGACATTAATTCATCCAGAAGGATAGAGAGGAGAAAATGAGAGAGGGAGAGAGGAGCTCATTGTATAGGCCTATGGCAGCATACAGTGGGTACGGAAAGTATTCAGACCCCTTTAGATTTTTCACTCTTTGTTTCATTGCAGCCATTTGCTAAAATCAAAAAAGTTCATTTTATTTCTCATTAATGTACACTCAGCACCCCATCTTGACAGAAAAAAACAGAAATGTAGAAATTTTTGCAAATTTATTAAAAAAGAAAAACTGAAATATCACATGGTCATAAGTATTCAGACCCTTTGCTCAGTATTGATTAGAAGCACCCTTTTGAGCTAGTACAGCCATGAGTCTTCTTGGGAATGATGCAACAAGTTTGTCACACCTGGATTTGGGGATCCTCTGCCATTCTTCCTTGCAGATCCTCTCCAGTTCCGTCAGGTTGGATGGTGAACGTTGGTGGACAGCCATTTTCAGGTCTCTCCAGAGATGCTCAATTGGGTTTAGGTCAGGGCTCTGGCTGGGCCAGTCAAGAATGGTCACAGAGTTGTTCCGAAGCCACTCCTTTGTTATTTTAGCTGTGTGCTTAGGGTCATTGTCTTGTTGGAAGGTGAACCTTCGGCCCAGTCTGAGGTCCAGAGCACTCTGGAAGAGGTTTTCTTCCAGGATATCTCTGTACTTGGCCGCATTCATCTTTCCTTCAATTGCAACCAGTCGTCCTGTCCCTGCAGCTGAAAAACACCCCCACAGCATGATGCTGCCACCACCATGTTTCACTGTTGGGATTGTATTGGGCAGGTGATGAGCAGTGCCTGGTTTTCTCCACACATACCTCTTAGAATTAACGCCAAAAAGTTCAATCTTGGTCTCATCAGACCAGAGAATCTTATTTCTCATAGTCTGGGAGTCCTTCATGTGTTTTTTGGCAAACTCTATGCGGGCTTTTATATGTCTTGCACTGAGGAGAGGCTTCCGTCGGGCCACTCTGCCATAAAGCCCCGACTGGTGGAGGGTTGCAGTGATAGTTGACTTTGTGGAACTTTCTCCCATCTCCCTACTGCATCTCTGGAGCTCAGCCACAGTGATCTTTGGGTTCTTCTTTACCTCTCTCACCAAGGCTCTTCTCCCACGATTGCTCAGTTTGGCTGGACGGCCAGGTCTAGGAAGAGTTCTCGTCGTCCCAAACTTCTTCCATTTAAGGATTATGGAGGCCACTGTGCTTTTAGGAACCTTGAGTGCTGCAGAAATTCTTTTGTAACCTTGGCCAGATCTGTGCCTTGCCACAATTCTGTCTCTGAGCTCCTTGGGCAGTTCCTTCGACCTCATGATTCTCATTTGCTCTGACATGCACTGTGAGCTGTAAGGTCTTATATAGACAGGTGTGTGCCTTTCCTAATCAAGTCCAATCAGTTTATTTAAACACAGCTGGACTCCAATGAAGGAATAGAACCATCTCAAGAAGGATCAGAAGACATGGACAGCATATGAGTTAAATATGAGTGTCACAGCAAAGGGTCTGAATACTTATGACCATGTGATATTTCAGTTTTTCTTTTTTAATAAATTTGCAAAAATTTCTACATTTCTGTTTTTTTCTGTCAAGATGGGGTGCTGAGTGTACATTAATGAGAAATAAAATGAACTTTTTTGATTTTAGCAAATGGCTGCAATGAAACAAAGAGTGAAAAATCTAAAGGGGTCTGAATACTTTCCGTACCCACTGTATCTAGGGGCTGGACCAGGGGCGATCTAAGCCAGCCCTAACTATAAGCACTATCAAAGAGAAAAGTCTTAAGTCTACTCTTAAATGAGGTGACTGGTTCCACAGAAAAGGAGCTTGATAACTGAAGACTCTGCCCCCCATCCTACTTTTTAAGACCCCGCATTCAGTAAGCGCAGCTCTCTGGCGGGACAATATGGTACTATAAGGTCCCTAAGATATGATGGTGCATCATCAGTTAAGGCTTTGTAGGTAAGAAGAAGGACCTTAAATACGATTCTCTGTCTTACAGGAAGCCAGTGGAGATCAGCTAATACAGGAGTAATGTGATCTCTCCTCCTAGTCCTCGTTAGTACACGAGCTGCAGCATTCTGGATCAACTGGAGAGACCTAAGAGACATAGCAGAGCAGCCTGATAATACAGAGTTACAGTAATCCAGTCTTGAAGTAACAAATGCGTGGATCAATGTCTCTGCGTCCCTTCGAGACAAGATGTGTCTGATCCTTGAAATGTTGCGTATGTGAAAGAAGGCAGTCCTTGAGATCTGTTTCATGTGGGAACCGAAGGACAAGTCTTGATCAAAGACAACTCCCAGATTCATCACGGTGGTGCTGGACGCCAGAGCAATGCCATCAAGAGAAACAATATCATTCAATAATTGATTTCTGAGATGTTCTGGGCCAAGCAAAATAACTTTTATGTCTTACTAGTAGAATTATATATAAATAAAACCATATATCACACAATAAATCACAGTGAAAAGAATTACAATGCATGCATTAGTTGACATGGAGACAGTAGTCTGTTAGCATATTCTATATTGGATGCCTGGTAGAAAATCCGGAAGAATTCAGCCAAACGACTTCTCTCATTTGGTAGGTTTATTTCTCTGGTCACAATCAAAGTACTAGCGCTGCAGTTGCAAGAGCAGCGCTTCGCTTCATCAACACGCAGGTTGAGATCAAAACAGCACCTAACCTCAATCTCCACTTCCACCTCCAACTCCAACTCCAACTAACTCCCTCCCACCGGAAGCCCGGTGGTTTTATACATAGATTCTTCGTCACAGGTTTCATTACATCATCCTAGCATCTAATTGGCTCTAACCTGTCAACGGGGAGGAAAGACACATATCCTCCCCATCTCACAAGACTGGGCGTCCAACGCCGGTCTTCTGCAGCTGGTCTAACATAATAATAACAGATGTGGGTGTTGTGGCAGTGCTTGGCGTGTAACTAGTCTAAACACTCAGCGGCTCCTCAGGGACCTCTCTGACTCCATGATAACACTATTATTCTGGCCCTGAGCGCCCTGAACTGTTCCATAGACAAGAATGTACAATAATATAACAAACATCATGATTTATATTTTCAATCCCCCTTTTTACATAATTCATTATGTAAACTAAACAATATGAATCAGCTACAGAAACAGGTTATATTAATTCCTAACTATGTGTGGGTTATTTATTTAACAGTGTTAAAATCTTTAACATATCTATTGTAGTGGCTAGATCAGTTCATGACTATGTGTGTGTTACTCCTCTCACAGGGTGGAAATCTCTAACATATACACATATTATACTACAAGCATGGCTAAGTCAGTTCATGACTATGGCTGAACACATTACAATAAAGCTAAGCTAACCCCCTGTACCCCTTCGGGCATCCTCTAAGCACATAAGCACAATATGGCACAAGCAAAACAGTAAAGAATCATCCTAGGCCTACAATCTCACGCCGTCTACGTGTGTGCGTATGCTATATGGGATATGGTCAAATATTAGCAAAGTTACTCATACAGGAAAGGGGATTCTAACTCAGTCTCTTCTTCGGATCCATCGATGTCGAATCTTACCATACCATTTTCCTCATTCTCCTCCAACAACTGTACCTGCTCTTCTAACAAAGTCATCTGATATGGAGGGGTCAATTTAGAGTCCACGGCTGTGGTGATACACTTCAGGCATAACTGTCTAATACAGGGGATGCAACAACATCCACATAATGTCATCACTACTGTCGCTATGACTATGGAGAGAAATGCAGATATAATTATGCTCTTCCACCTGCCGAACATACTACTTAACCGATCGTTAAGGGGGCTTACTATACCTGAGTGTTCTGCCAATTCGTGGGACATTGCTCTCAGACCTTCTAAGGCCCTGGTAAAAGATCCATCTGGGGCTGTGTTATTTGGAATGAAAGTGCAACAAGTTTGGCCAAACATAGAGCACACTCCTCCCTTCTCTGCCAACAACATATCGAGCGCCATCCGGTTCTGGTAAGACATTAAAGAGGTGGCAGACAACTGTCCATGCACTCCATCTAGGGCATCTCTAGTCTGGTTGGTCAGGCGTTGAATATTGAAATGTACATAATTCAGGCGGTCTACATTTTTATTTACTATGATCCACGGGAGAATGGATGCAAATCCATCAGCTATTTGGTCAGCCAGCTTGTATTCGTTAGGGACCCCTCTGGGCACTCCTATTGCATCGAAATATATGGGGGACCCCTTATCTAAGTCTATAGTTCTCTTCTTTCTTTTCCACAGACCCACCATTCTCACCCGGGTTTCTAACTGCTGGACGTTCATCTGAATTACACTGAAGGGGACTATCAACGAGACAGAGGCGCACGTGCCCTGCCAATTAGAGGGCAATACATTCATTAGTCGTCTTCCTCCACAGAACCAATAGATATCTGCCCTGGCATACTGCAACTTTGTTACATTTTCCCAACTAGTGACGTTAAATGTGGTACCGCACCAATCTCTCTCAATCTCACCTACCAGAGCACCAATCTCGTTTTCCCTCGTAAGACAGGTGTACTTATTTTTCATGGGCGTAAACACCGGTGGGACCGCATCCCTCTGGGATCCTGGGTATATTATGTCCCACTTTTTACACAGCTGAGTTGGGTTCTCCTGTCTATGGGCCTCTATTAAACAGTCAAGATTCTCTACCTGACTCAGGGTGGAGGGGACAGTCCAGGTACTAGGTCTAGCATTTGCACATACCACACAATCTAGAGATTTAACCCCTTCCGCCGCCGTAGTTACCCAGTCCATCCAATAATTCGTCTGCTCAAAACCAGTCTCTATTGCTAATTTCACATGTATTCTCTTCATCCTAGTAACCTCAGGAACGGCTATGCTGGACTTGCTGGTGGTCTTTGACTTCAACTTCGGAAGTATCTTAAAGTTTAGTAACCCCAGTGGGTCCCGCCCTGATACATCCACCCCTATGGCCATGGTCCATCGATCTCCGTTCGTGGGAACACCTGGTCTATCGGGGAATGGGGAAACTCTTAGGTCAGTCACAGAGAATAGGAGTGGATTCACCCCTGTCTTCCCCCTTCCAGATTGATCCCGAACCATCGTTATCTTATCCTGTATTCTAACCCCTGGCGTGGCTTTAGGCAAGACCTCCCTTAAATCCGTCTTATACCCATTAAACCCCGAGTTCCATCCCACCACCTGCCATGATTGGCACCATGGTTCCCATATCGTCTCCGCGGGTATGCACATATATACATCGTACCCCCTCCAAGCCTGGGGGTGCTCTCCACACGAAATTATTTCACATAAATCTATTTCAAATATCTGAGTTCCGGATTCATTCTTAACTGCAATGGTAGGGACTAAATCCCCCTGCTTGGCTCTTTTAGTCCTGTGTAGATAGAGCTCCTTCCCCACTAGTGGAGCGAAGGTTGTGGTGTCATTCTTGGATTGGTCTAATTTACTCAAATAGAGTTCCCACCACATGAAGGGAAGTCCTACCAAGAGACTTATGATTAAGAGTACCAGGAGAGTGGCCCTCGTGTTACATCCTAGAACAGTTTTCATTATCGCGATACCCCAGTATCAAAGCTATAGTTATTAATTATTGCCCCTACTAACCCCTGATTTTCCTTCCTTATTTTTATCTTTCATCTATTTTCTATCTTGATAAGAAATACATCTATTTCTATTGTCTTTTTCTTTATTTTGTTTTAGGTTTTATTCTTATTTTACTATGCCCTTCCGGCTCCTCAGGTTATACCTCGGTTCCTCCTCGTCTTCACAAACTTCACGAACTTCCTCCTTTTTCTCTGAGGCTCCTGCTCCCAGGATTTCGTTCAGCTCTCTCAAGTCACTCCTTTCATCCAGCTCTCTCAAGTCACACCTAACTTGGGCCAATGTTCTGTCTTTAGGGGCCAGACCTCGACAGCAGTGGGTCTTGTGTATCCAATTACTTATCTTATCTTCTTTCAACCACACCTTCACACAGTGTGAGGTTACCTCTGCAACCTTATACGGTCCTTCCCAGCGGGGAGCCGTCCAGTTGAATCTGTATACCTTCTTCAGTACCCAGTCATCTACTTCAACGGAAGCACCCTCCCCCTCTTGCTCTTCGGACAGGATCTCCGTCACCTGTTGAGAGATACTCATAACAGCGTTGTTCAACCGCCTCATGTAATCGGATATCTCCATATGCTGGTATTGCAACTGACTCACAGTGGTCGGTAAGGTAGAGGTCAGTGGACATGGCATTTTCCTACCCGTAAGTACTTCATGGGGACTTATCCCTAACTTAGAGTTTGGACTTGACCTAATTCCATACAGTACTATGGGGAGAGCCTCAACCCAGTTCAACTTAGTGTCTGCGCATACTTTCCCAAGCCCCTCTTTTATGGTCCTATTTGCTCTTTCTACCAGTCCCTGAGACGCTGGATGATATACTGCTCCGAACTTATGAGTGATGCCAAATGTCGTCTCTATTTCTCGTAGTTCTACGTTAGAGAAATGTGAGCCATTGTCTGATCTTATTATTTCCGGAATGCCAAATCGGGGTATGAGTTCCCTTGTCAACCATTTCACCACCTCTACAGCCCTCTCTGACTTTGTGGGGATAGCTTCTACCCACCGCGAGAATGGATCAACACATACCAACAATTATCTTTTCCCTTCAACGCGATTCTCAGTCCCCATATCTGTAAAATCTATTACTACCTCCTTCCAAGGAGCTGTTGGGGAGGGAAAGCTTCCCAACCCGGCTTTGAGTGCTACTTTGGGGTTGTGTTGGCAACATATCTCACAAGTCTGGACGTAGTATTTAGCTATATCCCTCATGAATGGATGCCACCACTTCTGAGAAAGCAATGTCACCATCCTACCACTTGCACCATGTCCTCTGCTATGTGCTTCCTGACACAACATGTTCAACAGACCTGCGGAGGCTACTACTTTCCCTTCATGGTTTCTCCATATGCCTTCCTCATCTTTTCTCGCTCCCTTCTCCATCCAAGCCTGTTTCTCTGTTGGTGCTGCCTGTTCCTGCAATCTTCTGATGTGATCTGAGTCTAATCTTCCTCTCTCTGGCTCTTCTGTTCCCTGCATCATCTGTCTCTTGGGTCCATACCCTGCTGTGATCTTAGCTGCTCGGTCTGCCGCATTATTTCCCTTCACTATCTCAGAGGCATCTGTCTGATGTCCCTTGCATTTCATCACTGCTACCTGTTTGGGTTCCCCTAAGGCATAGTAGAGGTCCAATAAGGGTTGCAAATGCTTTACCGGCGTACCTTTACTGGTCACAAAACCTTTTCGTCTCCAATGGCAGAGGTCTATGTGTGCTGCTTGTAGGGTGTATGCTGAATCTGAATAGATATTCACTCTCTTTCCCTTCGCTGCCTTACATGCTTCTGTTAGTGCTGTCACTTCTGCAGTTTGTGCTGACGCTGGCTGTGGAACTATGCCTGTTCCCACTGTCTCCCACCCGTCAGATGATCTTCTCACTACCGCATAAGACGCAACAATCCCTCGGTCTTGTGTCTGATGGCTGTGGCCGTCACAGTAGTAGGTGTCGTCTGGATCAGTCAGTGGCTCTTTTTCTAAGGTCTGGTACACCTTCATTTCATGGTCTGTTGCCTCTGCACATACATGCTCATTCCCATTGCCCATCTGTGTTGCCATGTTTTTAACTGAGGCCTCAAAATGTATGTGTGTCTTAATCAAAAGGCTTTGCAAAGTTGCCTGCCTTGCCGCGGAGAGTGTGAAAGTATTCGACTGTAGAAACGCCACTACTCCGTGTGTGGAATGTACAACAGTCTGGTGCTCCATCGTTATATGGGCTGTTTTTATCAGTGCTTTCCCTATGGCCGCTACGTGTCTTACACATGTGGGGTGCCCTATTTCCACATTGTCTAATTTCCCACTGTAGTACATCAGAACTCTCCTATCCCCGCAACTCTCCCCCTTTTGAAACAGGACAGAATTCACAAATCCGTCCTTCTCATCAACATCAAGATGAAATGGCTTAGAATAGTCAGGTGGGTGCAACGTGGTCGCTCTGGCCATGGCTTGTTTAATTGTTATGAACGCGGCCTCTGCCTCCTGGGTCCATATCAATGGTTTAGAGTAATTTCGATACCCTGCTCCCTGTATAAGTCTCCTCAACGGGGACACTTCCTCTGAGAAATTAGCAATGAAATTCTTACTCCAGTTTACCAACCCTAAAAATGTCATCATCTCTCTCACTGTTCCTGGCTTTGTATGCTGCAAAATCGACGATTTCTGTTCCTCAGTCATAGCTTGCCCTTTTCTGGATACTATTCTTCCCAAAAACGTTACTCTCTGTCTCCCAATCTGCAACTTTGACTTGGACACCTTGAATCCATTCACCTGTAGCCACCCCAAAACCCCCTTTGTGGCCTCCATAATGGACTCCGAGCTGGTACCTGCTAGCAAAATGTCATCCACATACTGCAACAGCACCACTCCAACTGGTAACTCCAGTTTCATCAGAATGCCTTTTAACACATGGTTAAATATAGAGGGCGAGTCTAAATAGCCCTGTGGTAGGCGTGTGTACGTGTACTGCTTCCCCTGATATGAGAATGCAAACATCTGTCTTGAACTTTCAGCCAATGGCACACAGAAGAAAGCATTTGCCAAGTCTATGCATGAGAACCAAGTCTTGTCTGGACCCACAGCATTCAACATTGTATAAGGGTTTGGAGTGTCATAATTAGTCGGCACCACTACTTTATTTATTGGTCTCAAATCGTGGACCATCCTGTAGTCTGGTTTTCCAGGTTTGGGGACCGGATTAATAGGTGTGTTCCAGGGGGACCTCGTCCTTACCAATACACCTGCCTTCAACAGCCCTTCTATCGTTTTAGAAATCCCTACAGTCTGTTCCATCCTTAAGGGATACTGGTAACGATAAATTGGAATCGTCCCTGGCTTTAGCTCTATTTCAACGGGAGCCATCTCAATCAGCCCCACATCAGCTCCCCCTTTTGTCCAAAAGGTGTCTGGAAATAAAGCTAACATGTTCTCAGTGCCCCCATGATCAGTGTTCTCTCTACCATGCGTGCGACTAAGCATGTGTGTCTCTGGCCCTAACTGGACCTCCGATGTGTGTGCAATTCTGTACATGTCGATAGATGGGGAGTAATGCATGTTTTTATTCTGTGTGGGCACCCAGTCCGTAGCATCAACCCCTGCTTTAACCATTGGACCCATGTTCTTCGCCTCTCCACCTCCCTGGACCAACACAGTGATGTGTGGGGCTGAAGTGTCACCGAGTGCAAACAAAACCTGCAACTCCGGGGTCAACTCTACAGCCGCCGCTACTCCTTGCTTCCCTGCATAGATCTCCCGAACCTTCACCGTGGGGTGTCCATGAACCTCACTCTCGTGTTCCAGGCCTTCCCACAGGATCTCAAAGTTCTCGTCTTGAATCAGAGAGTAGTTAAAGGTACAATGTTGTGAGTCCTCTGGCGGTGAGTACGGATGCAGCACCTTGAACCAAGGTCCCCATTGCTGTATGGCGTCATGCAGAGGTGAAATGTCATAATCAATTACTCTCCCCCACCAGACCTCCGCTTCCTTCTCCAATGTCTCTTTAGTCTCCAGTTGGATCATTTGGTGACTATTGTAGCGTGGTGTGGCACACGTTTGCTGGGTTCCATCAGGAAATGTCACAATAACACAGTCTTTCGTCAACTGCATTGTCACGTTTTGTGCACACAAAATGTCTCTTCCTACCAGATTCACTGGGCAGGCAGTAGATACCAAAAAAGATTGGTTAAAACAGAGCGATTTCCACCTACATGGAACCTCTATCGATAGCGGCCACTCTTCTGATCGACCCGAAAATCCGATTACTGGCACGGTATTCCTTGAAGCTGGTAGTGGCGTATTTATTGTGGAATACCTGGCTCCTGAGTCCAGCATGCACATATAGTCCCCTCCATTTATCGTGAGAGTTACCAAAGGCTCTGGATACAGGTCGCCGTCAGCCATCGGATCTGGGCACCCCTATGGCATTTGTGTCTGACCCGGGGCCTGATGCCACGGACCATTATTGCCTTGTGGCTGTGTCCCTAGCTGTGCGGAGGGTGTTTGTTCCGGCCATGTAATCGCGTTCTGTGTCGGGGGATGGACAACATGGGGGTACTGAGGCAGACTCAACTGAGAGGGCTCTCCCTGTGGCGCACAAGGATAAGGACAGGAAATAGCCCAATGTCCCTGCTGCCCACAATTGAAACAACCACTATTTCTCTTCCTAAACTGGCCTCTGTTACCACCACCACCCCGACCTCTCTTTCCCCACCGTCCCCTCGGTTGGCTAAACCCTCCGTAGGACGGGGCCCCATGCCTAGCCTGCTGTTCCGCCTGCTGCGGGACATATGGCTGAGGGGGCAGGGCTTGAGGTGGTGCAAACTGGGCTTGCCATGGCTGTTGGTAGACCGGTACATATGGACCCGGCTGAGGTGCTGGATACGAACCAACCGGAACCCACGGTCCAGGTGTTTGTTCTGGTGTCTGCTGCTGCACAACAGCTTGTGCCATCTGCTTTGCTTCTGTTTTGGCTTGGTTCACCTTCTCTCTGCTCTCTTTCAACTGCACTTTAGCTAACTGCAACAGTACGCTATTCATCTCCGTTTTATCTTTATCCCACATGTCCTTTTGTACATCAACATGGTGTGACACCTGAGCTCCCCAGTCACTGTAATTCATACCTGCTAGTCCCACTGTCCCTTGCAGCTGTGTCCGTATGGCCTCCGGCAAAGATGCTACTATTATCACTCTGAACAACACCTCAGTCGTGTTCACCCCCACGGGGTCTTCTCCCAGATTATTGTTCCATAAACTTCTGACCCTACTCAAGTAAGCTGCTCCTCCCTCACCATCCAGTGGTGGCACCACTGTAAGCTCTGCGGTCACTATCTTTGTCGGGTACCTATATCTAAGCTCAGGCCAATAATCACTGACCCAGTGTGCTAACGGTTCCCCATCAGCCACATCTGATGTCCCCGCAATCCTCTCTAAATGCTGCAATTCCGCTAATGAGGCGCAGGCTACAAAAATTCTCCTAAAGTCTCCCACCCCAGGTACACTCCCCGCACATTGCTCCAAAAAACCTCGGATCCAAGCTGCACCTCCTTTTTCAATTATCGGCAGCTTCTCCTTCAGCATTGACACATCTGCCAGCGCAAGGGGAGAGTATGTTGTTTTCTCGTTACCATTAGCTCCTACTGCAGTCAGGAGTGGGAACTGATATTGGGGCTCTCTGCGTGTACTTCCAGTGACCCTCCAGTCAACTGGTCTATTCATGTCGTCACATTGGTGTACATTTTCTCCTCTAACTTCCCGTCGTTGATAATACCTATCCCTGCCACGCCTTAAACCTCCTGGCTCTGGATGATGTACCACAGCGCGCTTAGCATCTCTTTCCCGTCTTTCATTATCTCTAACCACCTGCTCTTCCTCACTCTCTGTTTCTTCCTCTTCCTTCGCTAAACTCTCCCTTGCCTTTCCCCCTACTGGCTCAACATCCCTTTTAGATATCCGCTTCTCTCTCTCTGTGCCTCTAGCTCTCCCTCTCGCTGTATCCCCAGTCCGGTATGTCATGGGTCTAGGCCCGATCGCGGGACCCCCTCTTTCTACACACTCCTTTGTCTCTGCTCCCATCTCCCATTCATCGATAGTCGTCCAAAGTGGAGGGGGGAAGGGAGAAGAAGGCAATTTCACTGTCTCCTCCAGATACTGATCTATCTGTCCCTCCTCTGCTAGCTCTTGAGCGGTTACTTGCAATAACCCTTTATGAACTAACAACACCTGTGTCTGTTCTGGTTCAGCTCCTCTGCTTTGTCTTAAGGGCATTTGGTGGAACGGACTTATGTGTGTGCGTACAGGCAGCGAGTGTGCTCCGCACAGATTTGAGTGTGTGTGTGCGAGTGGTGAGTGTGACCTTGAGGGTGCAGCCCCTGTTATCAGCATTTGCGAAACCTCCTCATACGGCTTAGACAAACATGGTGGCGGTACCGATTGCTCTGAACTTAGCACCTTCGGGCATATGTCAAGTGGGGTCTCGTCGTCATCTTTAAGCATTGTTTTCACTGTTTGCGGCATCTGTCTTGCCGTCTTACCCATTATCACTGCATTCATTTCCCCCAGGAAATAATTACAATCGGTCAAAAACTCTTCTGCTTGCTCCCAACTTTTCTTCTCTTTACCGCTACCTTTCCCTGTTGCTGCTAGTACCAGCTGTGATTGCTCTCTTCCCTTTCTAGCCATGCTCAGATGGCTCACCAGTCCCTGGCATGTCGGTTGGGGTGTTCTCTCCCCTTCCAGCATGCCTCTCTCTCTCATACTTTCTGTCCACTGCACATATCTCTTCGCTACACTCCCTCTATCTGCCTCTTGCGTCTTATTCATAACCCTCTCATACGTTCTCAACAAGGCATGCCCTAATGTACCTTCCGGGCATCCCTTCCACACCTCGATGGTTTTCCCCGTTCTTCCCATCTTCAACAGTTTATTTTATTAATTTATCCACACGTATCCTTGAAGCTCAGGAGAAAGGCTGCAATACCCAATACAGTGAACTCGAACGAGAAGCTTCTACTGTATCAGAGGGATACAGCGCTCGATCGCTGGGGTTTCTAACACCAGTCCACAAATATTGTTTTATTTCTCCTCGCTCCGTAGTACCATAGACTATGATTTTCCCTTTTATTCCCCTTTAATGCCCCACAGATATGCAGTCTGGTCGAACACCTTCTCCCGAGGAATTCTCAGTACACTTACGTGTTCTGATACACCCGGTTTCAGGTTTCGTCAAAACACCAAGACTTACAAAAACCACCCACACATTTCATGAAACACAACAAATCTTTCCCTGTGTCCTTATCTTCGCCTCTTGCGACATCGCTACCACAGCGGCATTATTCAAAATCCTAAACTGACCGTCACCATCATCGCTATACCGCTCCGTGACTTCAGTTACCAGAGGTATCAATGTATCACACAGATTTCAACTTGGATTTCTACCGACTAAGAGTTGACCTCCGGTAGCTCCAACGAGCATCCCTTTGTCCTATTTAAACTCTTTATTCGTATTAAATAAATCCCTAATCCTGTGGACACTTATTCTCTTCCCTTTTCAACATAACATCATAAACATCAGTGGAAATATGTGCTTTTACTTTACTTGTGACCAGGTACCATGTTATAACTATTTCTAAACTATGGGCAGAGACTCATTCAGTTGTTGACAACACAATTTAGTTTATCCAATCACAGACATTCTATTCATCCGAATAAAAGGTTGCCTGCTCACCTGTTCTTTATGAGGTACCTCTCGTTGTCAACCGCCAAACAGCCGCCGACCCTCAGCAGGGGGTCCGTACAACGGACGTCGTCACCGCTCTTTCTCTTTACCCAGGTCAAACAACCAACGTTCGGGGTCACCAAATTGTTAGCATATTCTATATTGGATGCCTGGTAGAAAATCCGGAAGAATTCAGCCAAACGACTTCTCTCATTTGGTAGGTTTATTTCTCTGGTCACAATCAAAGTACTAGCGCTGCAGTTGCAAGAGCAGCGCTTCGCTTCATCAACACGCAGGTTGAGATCAAAACAGCACCTAACCTCAATCTCCACTTCCACCTCCAACTCCAACTCCAACTAACTCCCTCCCACCGGAAGCCCGGTGGTTTTATACATAGATTCTTCGTCACAGGTTTCATTACATCATCCTAGCATCTAATTGGCTCTAACCTGTCAACGGGGAGGAAAGACACATATCCTCCCCATCTCACAAGACTGGGCGTCCAACGCCGGTCTTCTGCAGCTGGTCTAACATAATAATAACAGATGTGGGTGTTGTGGCAGTGCTTGGCGTGTAACTAGTCTAAACACTCAGCGGCTCCTCAGGGACCTCTCTGACTCCATGATAACACTATTATTCTGGCCCTGAGCGCCCTGAACTGTTCCATAGACAAGAATGTACAATAATATAACAAACATCATGATTTATATTTTCAAGTCAAAGGTAAGGGACAATACTTGGATCACTTTTATTTTGTATAATCATAAATGATCTTCCATCAGTCCTTGATGATTGTAGAACTCATCTGTTTGCAGATGACACAATTATGAACACATTAAAATCTCCAACCCGGTCGCCACAAATTGGTATGGTCATTGTAAGTTTATTTAAACCACAGGACACGTTGAATGTCGACACCCTCTCCTCCTCCTACTGCTACCAAGCGTAAAGCAAAGCCACTACTGCAACGACGTGTCAGGACCCTGAAAGGCTTATCCTGGGAACAATTCATGTGTTCAGTTCGTTCAAATGGTATCATACATATTTTTTATTTAATGTCACAATATCCCCAAATCGACTTATCGACTTATGTATTTCATTGTGAGATCAGTGATAATTTGACAGAGAAATGTATTTGAATATCTTTGTTATGCTATAAGAAACAACATACCACAGGCTTATGGTGACAGAAAGGCTCCACCATGGCCATTCAGGCTAGAGAGCTCCTCTGCAGGCTGGAAATCCAACCCCTCGAGTTATTAACGGTAAAACTGGGCTTGCGGTACTTGGCAGGATCCTTTGAAATTCATAAATGGTGTTAAGTGCAGAACTGTCATCCTGGCAAAGTTCAAGTATGCAAGAACAAAGGCCTGCGTTGGAACACATGTTTCCATAATGAGTCTCAGACCGGTGAATTATGATTGTTTTCATGACCTGAGCTCAGGTGAAACAAATGTCAATCAGCCGGACATTTCCTCTGTGGCTTGCTGAATTACCACATGCTAATTTATCTTTAAAAAAAGCAACTCATATTATGATGAATATACATCTAGCAGGTCGTGTCCTGTTACGTGGTCTCCTACTTTCAACAAGAGGATACTGCATATCTTTTAAGTGGCTTGCACATCCACAGAATGAGGTTTTACGGCAGCATGTGGTACAATACACGGAGGAATCCATGAACGTAATCTCCTCCACTCCTTGAAGGGAACTTCTCTTCATAAATGGATGCAGCAGGTTAGCAGCCCATTCCCTGCTAAATGGCTGCATGGCCTGTTCGGCACATAAAGCCGCCCTGTGTACCTGGAGACCATGCGTTGCCCGTCCTCTATGGGGCGGCTGATAACACGGTTAGGACTCCAAGTTGAAATGGATTTCTGTCCCAACTTCTGGGATGATGAAGTGTACTGCGGCTCAGGCTCAGTCCTCAGGGAGACATCTCCACAGTGACCAGGAGGGATTTTAGGCAGCTTAATTTAATTTGATAGAGGCGTGTGTTGCATTCATTCAACATTTGCCCATTTCCACACTTTCCCCCTCTTTATATTGCTTTTTGGTATAGGAAGGTATATACATATATATTTATTCAACACATTGTCACAATATCAAACATTGGGGACCTGCATTATACAAGAGAAGGGAAAGAAAGAAAGAGATAATGAACACATACATACATTTTTCACACCAGCTCTCAGTAACTTGTGTTTACCGGCAAATTCACAGAATATCATATTTTGTCTCTTTCAATTCATTACAAAGAGAAAGAGAGGACAGACACATTTTCTTCCAAACATGAATCTTATTATATTTTCCTCCCATCAGTTTCACAGGTTTTTCAATGGCAAGCTGCTTTTTTCTTAATGTCAGCTGGATAGCGGTTATGACCTGTTGGGGTGGACTGCAAGGGCATCATGTCTGTATGGAAATCAATAACTTTTGAACCCTTTTTAGACACATTTGTTCAGTTTGAGGATAGTACAGAATAAGTCTGTTCCTTTCCCATAGTTTGTTAATATATTGGAGTCCAACTCGGGGTTCAGTTTCCAGGCTTGACTTCACCATGTGGCTCAGTTGCTCAGTGTTCTTCAGAGCGGGCCGTCATCAATCATAGTCCATATAATCTTAGGTTGCTTTAAGTCTCACAGGAACCAATTTGACCGTGACCTTTCGCAAACCTTATGGAAATACTTCCATCCTTCATTGGGGCAATATGATTTATTCATGCAGCAGCACGACACATTACTGAAACTGTGATGTGCCCTCTGTGGTGTAAAGGTCATCGATGCGGTGGAGCAGGTGTAATTTGTGTGTGCGTTTGTGTGTGTGTAAGTACATGCATGTGTGTGTGTGTGTGTGTGTGTGTGTGTGTGTGTGTGTGTGTGTGTGTGTGAGAGAGAGCGAGAGACAGAGAGAGTTTGTGTGGCTTCTGCAATCATAAAATATTAATTTGTTTTCATTGCCACACGTGTCATACTAGGGCCTCAAGGTCAACAAAAGGTTCCCTCCAAACGTAAGTAGGCCACTTGGAATATAATTTCTGTTTCTGCCCCGGCGCTCACGCCGCACAGCAGGTCATTACAGTCCTGCACGCAGCACTGTACCGCATGACAACTGAGCTGCTCGAAACACAGAACTCACTGTGTCAGATTGCATTAACCGGAACTTTCCCCCTTGTTTTATTCTGCTTCTTGTGTGTTTCATTAGTTGTTTTTTTGTTGTATATGATGCCATTTTGTTGTGATATTGAACCTTTTCATCTGCATTGTTTCTTTTTCCTCCCATTTCAACGAGGCTTGTCTTGCCATCTTAATAGGATGGTGTTATACATGTATGAATATTTACAAGTTTGACTACAAGTCCGCTGCTATTTATAAACGATGAGAGGAGTTAAAGAACAATGTTCTCTCAGTCTGTGGAGAACAGGTAGCTTTGTTGATATGTGGAATTCTGTACTGTTCTTTTCTTGAATGTCAGACAAATGTAGTGACACATACGTCTGATATGATGAGGTCACTATACAACTGAACAGAAAAGAAACTGCACAAAAAAAACAATTTCTCTGCATTTTCTCTCTTTGAATAAACTTTTTCTCAATAGTAGTTTTTTTTTTTTACCCTGACAAGGATCAAAATTAAGGAATAAATATAGAACAGACTAATTCTCAGCACAACATCCCTGTTGGGATGGTTCCCAGAGGACAGCTCAGGGAAGCAGCTCCGTGCTGCTGTTAGCCGAGGCCGGGATGTGCATGTGCCAAACCAAGCAGTTAGAGTTCATTCGGAGGGGCGACTGTGGCTCAGTGGTTAGCAAGTCAGTCTTTCAATCAAAGGGTTGGTGGTTCAAACCCCGCCTCAGCCAGTCCATGTCGTTGTGTCCTTGAGCAAGACACTTAACCCTAATTGCTCACCGTTGCTGTGTCTTCGGTCTAACGTATACTGTATATCATGTAAGTCGCTTTGGATAAAAGCGTCAGCTAAATGAAATGTAATGTAATTCGGGAAGTCTTTTTTCTTGCAAATGCAAAAGAATAAAAGGTTGGATATGGGAGTGTATTTACGACAAAACAAATGATGTACAGCAGTGCTTTTGGCTAAATGCTAACGTCAGCATGCTAACATGTTGATGTTCAGCAGGTAATGTTTATCATGTTCAGCTTCTTAATTTAGTGTTGTTAGCGTGCTTACATTTGCTGCTTGGCACTAAGCACCAGGTACAGTATTGGGATTGAAGTGCCTGCTTGGCACCGTGAGGGACATCTGCAATCTGCTAAGAATGGTGGCATCATAAATAAAACCGTTTGAGTAGCATGAAACACAGTCGACCCTCAGGTCATCGTCTCCCCCCTCTCTCTTCTCCACAGACGAGAAGAACAAGAACAGCCTCCCCCAGGACTTCGACATCGACATGGACAACCCGGAGACGGAGAAGGCCGCAGTGGCCATCCAGTCACAGTTCAGGAGATTCCAGAAAAAGAAGCAGGATGTGAAGTCGTAGAGTGGAGCGGCGTCACTCGATGTGGGCCGGTCTTTGCATGTCAATCAAACTGCACCTGAACTGAGAAGGAAGGGTGGGGGCGGGGTTTCTGAAGGCGGAGGGGCGGGTAGAGGGGTGGTCTGGGGCTAAATGTTAACTTTGTGAAAGTCTGTGTGTAATTACAAAACTTATAATGACTATGATATACAAAAAATATACATTATCAAATTTCGGGTGTGTGTATTTAAATGTGTATTATAATTTAGCGGTTTCTGTTATTTACGTCGATGACACAGTGTAGCTGCAGCTTCAACTTAAACATTATTTCTTATAGCACATCAGTGTAATATACCCATGTTAACAAGGTAAAAAAAAGACTTCTCGTAAATTATCAAACACTGATTGTCTATAAATCAGGGGGAATATAAAGCCACATGCATTGCTGTGATTGACACTTTGACTTGAGTCACGGTCTCATTGACAGTCTTAGAGAATCCTGATCAAAAGATGTTTCAGCTCCACTGGAGGTCTGTTGATGGCGTTTCCCTCCGGCTGGGTAAAATGATCCCATATGTTGCCAGAGCTTTTCACGGCTTTTAAAATCACAGCGATGTCTAATTTGTACCGGGATGCCAGAGGTCTCCCCTCCATCACTTCTTTTCATCCAATGACATGAACCTCTGTGAACTGTGCGTCTTTGTAGACAGGGTAGATGTTGTGCTCGTGAATTGATTCCACTTGTGTTTTGTGTCCATTGTTGTTGTTCCAACGTGATTTTAAACCACGTCATTGTTCAGTGGCCTCACACATGTGAAACTGTACAAGCACACACACACACACACACACGTATGCATGCAACTCTGCACAGATACACACACACATACAGATAAATAAATAAAGACATTGTAAAGGAGTGCCAGTTGATTTACTTTCAACCAAATTGTTCCGGTTAGTGGATGTGGCTTGTCGGGGAAATACAGTTAGGTCCATAAATATTTGGACATTGACACATTTTCCATTATTTTGGCTCTGTACACCACAACAATGGAGTTGAAATGAAAAAATCAAGATGTGCTTTAAGTGCAGACTTTCAGCTTTAATTTGAGGGTATTTACATCCAAATCAGGTGAACGGTGTAGGAATTACAACACATTCAAATGTGGCCACCCTCTTTTTAAGGGACCAAAAGTAATTGGACAAATTAATATAATCATAAATCTAATTGTCACTTTTAATACTTTGTTGAAAATCCTTTGCAGTCAATGACAGCCTGAAGTCTGGATTCCATAGACATCACCAGACGCTGGGTTTCGTCCCTGGTGATGCTCTGCCAGGCCTCTACTGCAACCGTCTTCAGTTCCTGCTGGTTCTTGGGGCATTTTCCCTTCAGTTTTGTCTTCAGCAAGTGAAATGCATGCTCAATTGGATTCAGGTCAGGTGATTGACTTGGCCATTGCAGAACATTCCACTTCTTTGCCTTAAAAAACTCCTTGGTTGCTTTCGCAGTATGCTTCGGGTCATTGTCCATCTGCACTGTGAAGCGCCGTCCAATGAGTTCTGAAGCATTTGGCTGAATATGAGCAGATAATATTGCCCGAAACACTTACGAATTCATCCTGCTACTTTTGTCAGCAGTCACATCATCAATAAATACGAGGGAACCAGTTCCATTGGCAGCCATACATGCCCACGCCATATCACTACCTCCACCATGCTTCACTGATGAGGTGGTATGCTTTGGATCATGAGCAGTTCCTTTCCTTCTCCATACTCTTCTCTTCCCATCATTCTGGTACAAGTTTATCTTCGTCTCATCTGTCCATAGGATGTTCTTCCAGAACTGTACAGGCTCTTTTAGATGTTTTTTGGCAAACTCTAATCTGGTCTTCCTGTTTTTGAGGCTCACCAATGGTTTACATCTTGTGGTGAACCCTCTGTATTTACTCTGGTGAAGTCTTCACTTGATTTTCGACTTTGACACAGATACACCTACCTCCTGGAGAGTGTTCTTGATCTGGCCAACTGTTGTGAAGGGGTTTTTCTTCACCAGGGAAATGATTCTTCTGTCATCCACCACAGTTGTCTTCTGTGGTCTTCCAGGTCTTTTGGTGTAGCTGAGCTCACCAGTGCGTTCTTTCTTCTTAAGAATGTACCAAACAGTTGATTTGGCCACACCTAATGTGTCTGCTATCTCTCTGATGGTTTTGTTTTGATTTTTCAGCCTAATGATGGCTTGCTTCACTGATAGTGACAGCTCTTTGGACTTAATATTGAAAGTTGACCGCAACAGATTCCAAACACAAATACCACACCTGAAATGAACCCAAGACCCTTTTATCTACTCCTTGTAAATGAAATATCGAGGGAATTACACACACCTGACCTTGAAACAGCTGATCAGCCAATTGTCCAATTACTTTTGGTCCCTTAAAAAGAGGGTGGCCACATTTGAATTTGTTGTAATTCCTACACCGTTCACCTGATTTGGATGTAAATACCCTCAAATTAAAGCTGAAAGTCTGCACTTAAAGCACATCTTGATTTTTTCATTTCAACTCCATTGTTGTGGTGTACAGAGCCAAAATAATGAAAAATGTGTCAATGTCCAAATATTTATGGACCTGACTGTACTGGGTCTCTGTAAATTAAAGGGAACTTTTCATTAGGCTATACATAGTATATGCAGTAGATAATATTAGACTGGATTTTTGAATTATCCCTTTTGCATATGTATTTTTGGATTATTTAACTGAAGTGAACTTGACCTTGCAATGAACTCCATCTAGGTATAATATTTGCCTTAACTTTACTGAATCTACTTTTTTTTAAATATTAAAACTTCTCAAACTGCTAAAGACCAGCAACACTTTTCTGAAAAAGCCAATGTTAAAGTAAACAAGTGTCAAAAGATAGTACAGAAAGATGCAGGGTCAGAGGGTGGAGAGACAAAGACTAGAATATGTCTGGTAACAGCTTTGCCAATAGACAAGTGGACGATGTGCAACAAGAGGAAGTGCTAAGTGAAAACCTTGATGTAATTAAGGACACATAATAAAGACTTAACTCTTGATAGCAAGCTGACTATGAATGAGTTGGAAATAAACAGAACTAGAAATGCAGCAACAAAGTTTTATATATTTCTAGACCAGAGAAGATTAATAGGTCATACCAGAATGGATTCAGGAGAGGAAGATCTGCTACGGAGTAACTCACGAAATAGATACATCTTTTATAATGAAAGATACCAAATAAGCCAATTAATCTATGTGGAGTGAAGGACTGCTGATTCAAATTAATACGATGAGCATAGGTGGAAGGTTTTACAATGGGGTAGATCTAGAGTTAAAGTGGGGCCAGAGCTATCTGATGGTTCGATACAGTTAACGGACTCACTCAAGGAAGTGTCATTATAGTCCAGTGTTATTTAACATCATGGTCAAGGATATATTTCTATGAATCTAGATAGAAGAATATGCTCATCACTTTATGCCCATGGCGGAGCTCTGACACTGTGCTGAGAAACATTAGGGAGGCTCTTCTGAAGGGAGAACTATAATCACACAGTTGGGGATTAAACTAAAGAGGAAGGTAGATGAGCAAAAGCTCCAATTCATAAGGCAACCGATGGAGTAAATCAAATAATTGAACTACCCTGAGAATTTGACTTGACAAAAATATGTAGGCCACTTGGTGATGCTGAAAACCTAGAGACACAATGTGTAATGTTTGGATACAGTAGATAAGCATGCATACATGAATATATATATATATATATATAGACACACACATATATATATACACATTTTATACACACTTTATGTATATAAAGGGCATTGATGAGATCAGCAACTGATTATGTGTTTATCAGCACTGAAATCAAATTGACAGAGTTCAAAAGAAAGCTTTGAGACTCAGACCACTACAGCTCATTGTTCTTGAATACTACAAAAAGTGAACTGAACAAATATTGATAAATATCAAGTTTGAATTCCCCTACTCCAGTAAGTAAGGTTCTCTCATGGCTGCTTCCTCGGGTCAAGGTTGATTTTAATATCATGGAGCTGAACACAGATTAGGTGGAAAGTGAAATAGGACAGCTTGCAAACAAGTATAAATACGTTTTTATGAATACTTATAGATATTTACTGACGGCTCAAAAGACCAAAGTGATCGTACAGGAACAGAACAACAGGTACACTGTTGGTCTACATGGCTGAGACGATGGCAGCAACTGGTGGTCTCCAGTGGAGAGACAGCGAATGTGACTACTGACAGATTGGTGGCAAGTCAGTGGCACGTCGGTGGCACGTCGGTGGCAAGTCAGTGGCACATCGGTGGCAAAATCTTTGTCATTAATTTTTGCAGCTGATTATCTATATCTATTAAGGTAGGCCTAATACATGTTTTTTTCCTTTTTGTTTCAAAACTAAAACAAACGTTTTTAGCGGAAGTATTTCAATAAATAAAAGTGTGCTAGCTATTTATGTGCTAACTATATTAATTATACGTTCTATAAAAGTGTATTATTGTTGTATTGTTGATACTTCATATGTTAGTTGTGACACACACACACACACACGTAGATATGCGGCCTCAATAGAAGACGTCTGGGAAGAAGAGGAGAGAATATCTTCTCTGCTCTAGGATATTTAATAGCATTACCAGCTGTGTTGTTATCTTTTGTTCGTTAATAACTTTCTTGAAAATTCCTGAAATTCTGAATATGGTAAGTAATTGAACATTCAATGTCATTTACTTCCCATGAATGTTATCTCTGATCTCTAGAGACAATACAGCCTATTTAAGGAGCTCATGTCTTTTTTGTGATGGTTTAGTAAGTTTAGTATGCCATAAACATGTCATAGTATAGGTTACCATAAAACATGTATTTATTTAGTATAGTATAAAATATCCTAACTAATGCCCAATCTCTGCACTTCACTCTACTTACTAATCTATTTTAGATGATGATGTTTGCATTTTTACGGTGTCTCTGAGTGGTCAAACTAAGACAAACACAACATACCAAAACAATTCAGATGAATACACCAGTGATAAGGGTTGTATGAATAAATAATAATTAGTTTTTCTTCGATATGATCTGTTGAAATATTTGCTTTCATAAATCAACTGAAGATGTATATAACAACACGGGAAACCTCACCCGGCCCGGACACGGAAAGGATTGACAGATTGATATTGATATTCATACCATTTAGAAGATCTCCCCGTCCCTCTGTCATCACTCCCATGAACTCAATCAAAAGGACAATATGGACTTTGAAAAATGAAACACAAACAATGCCTGCTGTCAGCTGCACACTGCTCTGCAAAGGAGCAGCCCTCATTGCTCAGCTCTGCATGTTTATTACGTCATCATTTTCACTGTAATTTCCCCAGCGACCGCTTCATATTTCTCAGGCTGATCAGAAGGAGTTTATTTCGCCCAAACCTGATTAATGGATTTGTTGTGGACTTCAGAGGTGGTTGGCAGACGCGTGTGTGATGCTGAGTATCGCATCGTCCCGTCTTCTGGTATGAGTTATCGAGCAGGCCAGACAGAAGCTTTAGGGTTTGGAAAGTCATCAATTAATAAACCAGTTTAAGAAGGAAAGTCTTTATAATGCTCAAAATGATATGACTGCACACTTGACACCTCCGGTGAGATTTAGAGCTTATCTTACGACAGCGTCAGGGTTTACTGCTCAGCAGTTTATAATAAACTTAATCCGGTGACGCCTACTTTTGTTAGAATGCCTTTTGACGACTCAACGTCAGAAATGTTGGAGACCAACTGCTTGAATGGGGCATGGCTTTAACGAGTCTCCAGCTGCATTGCATTCTGGTCCTTTGAGGCTTAGTCGGTGGGAGAACTGATCTCTCAGGTTGTAAAAACTTGCTAGGTCATTCTTTCATTTCCCTCAACCTGCTTCTTCTGTGTTAGGAAGGCTGGAGCTTATCCCAACATGCACCGGGAAGTGAGCTGCACTGGGTCACTCTGACCACGTCATGGTCCACCTGATTCCTGCATACAGGCAGAAACTAAAGCTCTGCAAACCTGTGGTGAGGAAGTTCAAGAAGTGGACCAGTGAGGCTCTGGGGGATCTTCGGGCGTGCTTGGACTGTACTGACTGGGATGTCTTCAGGACTGCTACCATCAGTCTGGATGAGTACACAGAGGCTGTGACTTCCTACATCAGCTTCTGTGAGGACAGCTGTGTTCCAACCAGCACCAGGGTGAGCTACAACAACGACAAACCCTGGTTTACAGCGGAACTCAGAAAACTACGGCTGCAAAAGGACCAGGCGTTCAGGAGAGGGGACAAGGACTTGTACACAGAGTCAAAATACAGGTTTAGCAGGGCGGTGAGGGACGCTAAACGACTGTACTCTGAGAAACTGCAACACCAGCTCTCAGCAAGTGATTCTGCGTCGGTCTGGAGAGGGCTCAAACAGATCACCAACTACAAGCCCAAAACCCCCCACTCCATGAACAACCTCCGCCTGGCAGACGAGCTGAATGAGTTCTACTGCCGATTTGAAAGACAATGGAATAGTCCTGACGCCATCCCCAACAGCCCCATCAACAGCCCCACCAACCAGCCACAGACCACCAGCCCTCCCTCCCCCAGCCCATCAGGGGCTCACGCCTCTGAACCATCGTCCACAGCGCCCCCTACCCCCTCCACAGTGACGACCCTCATTATCCAAGAGAGAGACGTTAACAGGCTTTTTAAAAAACAGAATACCCGCAAAGCAGCCGGCCCGGACTCTGTCTCCCCCTCCACCCTGAAGCATTGTGCTGATCAGCTGTCCCCGGTGTTTATAGACATCTTCAACACCTCTCTGGAGACATGCCACGTACCAGCCTGCTTCAAGGCCTCCACCATCATCCCCGTCCCCAAAAAACCTAGGATCACAGGACTCAATGACTACAGGCCCGTCGCCCTGACCTCTGTGGTCATGAAGTCCTTTGAGCGTCTGGTCCTGTCCCACCTCAAAACCCTCACCGACCCACTCCTGGATCCCCTGCAGTTCGCCTACAGAGCCAACAGGTCTGTGGACGATGCAGTCAACATGGCCCTCCACTCCATCCTCCAGCACCTGGACACCCCAGGAACCTACGCCAGGATCCTGTTTGTGGACTTCAGCTCTGCCTTCAACACCATCATCCCGTCTCTGCTGCAGGACAAGCTCTCCCAGCTGCACGTGCCCGACTCCACCTGCAAGTGGATCACAGACTTCCTGTCTGACAGGAAGCAGCACGTGAGGCTGGGGAAACACGTCTCAGCCTCTCGGTCCATCAGCACCGGTTCCCCCCAAGGCTGCGTTCTTTCCCCTCTGCTCTTCTCCCTGTACACCAACAGCTGCACCTCCAGTCACCAGTCCGTCAAGCTCCTGAAGTTTGCGGATGACACCACCCTCATTGGACTCATCTCTGGTGGGGACGAGTCCGCCTACAGGCGGGAGACTGACCACCTGGTGACCTGGTGCAGCCAAAACAACCTGGAGCTCAACGCTCTGAAGACAGTGGAGATGGTTGTGGACTTCAGAAAGATCTCAGCCCCACCAGCCCCTCTCACCCTGTGTGACTCCCCCGTCAAAGCTGTGGAGTCCTTCCGCTTCCTGGGCTCCAGCATTACCCAGGACCTCAAGTGGGAACTAAACACCAGCTCCATCGCCAAGAAGGCGCAGCAGAGGATGTTCTTCCTGAGGCAGCTGAGGAAACTCAACTTGCCAAAGACAATGATGGTGCACTTCTACACTGCCATCATCGAGTCCATCCTCTGCTCCTCCATCACCGTCTGGTACGCTGCAGCCACTGCCAAGGACAAGGCCCGGCTGCAGCGCATCATTCGCTCTGCCGAGAGGGTGATTGGCTGCAATCTGCCGTCCCTCCAGGACTTGTTTGCTTCAAGGACCCTGAAGCGGGCGAGGAAGATTGTAGCTGATCCCTCTCACCCTGGACACAAACTGTTCGTGTCCCTCCCCTCTGGCAGGAGGCTGCGGTCCATCAGGACCAAGACCTCACGCCACAAAAACAGTTTCTTCCCGTCTGCCGTCGGGCTCATCAACAGAGCCCGGGTCCCCCACTGACTCTAATGACTCTGTCACCCCCAGACAATTCCCACCGGACACTCCCCTGCACATAGCCTTATACTTATACTTGACTTGAATACACTTGACACCTGGGCATTGCACTTGCCATTTTCACACAACACCTACACTCATGCACATTCCATGCACTTTATCTTACTTTTGGTATTTTGTTATGCTGCTGTCTCAATGTAGATATTCATTCATCCATTCATCCTCATTTATTGCATTGCGTTAACTGTTAAATGTGTATTGTTAAATGTTAAATGTATGCACCTTCCCGCCAGGACAAATTCCTTGTATGTGTAAGCATACATGGCAATAAATGGTTCTGATTCTGATTCTGATTCTGAAGAGAACAAAATAAAATCACCACCAAACAACAAAATGACCCAGAAGTGCAAACTGCTTAAGTGTTTCTAAAATAAGTGTTTGTCTTTTTATTCGTTCACTGTAAACCTTTAAATGTGTCTGGCTGCACAGAGTAGCACTTCACACAGCCAGCTTATGTTGCTGCAAAGATCTGGGATGAAAGTGAATGGAACACCGCCCCCTGCAGGCAGGCAGGGGGGCTGCAGCCCACACAGTCCGCCTGACCCACATCGACGTCTCCTTGCTGACTACGTGAAGGACGACTCGCTGCTGTGGTGATGAAACTAAAGGGGTTCTCCCCCCGAGACCTTGACCCAAACAGCCACAGAGCAGAGCCCGCTTCGCCTCCACACCACCATCAGTCACTCATGTCAAACCCGTGGAGGACACTTTGGGGAACAGCCATTTTATTAATCAAATTTGAACTTTTGTGTTAGTTTCTCTTTATTCCAGTGCCACCATGGTGAACACTCATGTTAAAAATAAAAAGTGACATCTTTTTTTTCTTTTTTTCTGGTTAAAATGTATAATCATAATGAAGACAGTTAATCATAGAAACTAATCATAGAAACTGACATAATGACCTCACAGCATTTTGGATCAAACTCTTCTCCCTTCAGGCTAACTCAAAGAAACAGAAAGAACAGAAATAGGCCAGGGTAGACAGGAACAAAAAACAAAATAAAACAGCTTCTTACGTATATCCACATTTTTTTTTTTTTTAGATATTTCCCATAGACATTATAGGTTTGGTTTGAAGGGGGGATTCTGCTGGATTGTCTCACGATTCTTTTTTTTTTCCCTGTAGAGGAGCGTCACTGCGATGCAGCGACAGTAAATCTACTGAGGAGTGAGAGCCCTGAAGACTCTACCTAGTGCACTGAGAGTAAGGGGATCTATCTGGACACACTTGAGTCGGGGTGTTGTGAAGTGCAAACCATTAGTTCTCTAAACCCTCCCTATTCTAGCTAACATCATTCACCACCCTGGCAAACAAGCAGTGGCAAACTACACCTGAATACATAGCTGGAGTGTGACCGGCCCTGTAAGTATACTCACAACATAGTTATTTTTCATCATTACAGTACAGTATAGAGCAATAGTTTTCATATACTTTTCATATCTTTTTTCATATTGCACCATCAGAGAATGGGACACAGAGAAAGATCAACAGAGACTCCATTTCCTAATTAAAACGAGATATGTGCAAACATGACTAAGGACTTTATTAACCAAATCAATTCTTCCCTGTAATATCCACAAATAAAAGTGATTTCTCTTTTTATATATATATTTATAGTAATAAGAATAATAAATCTTCACATTGGATCATTTCATAGTGTGACAAAATGCTCGACTGGGCTGTCCAGCCTCGATCGTAATCCTCATTGTCTTTTAATTGGTCAGTCCCCATGCATCCATAGGAAATAGATTTTTTTTTTCTTCAAAAAAAGTAACAATTTGAGAGCAGCTGAAAAGTTTGGACTGGTGTCAATTGCTTTCATTCCAAGATTTCTCCCGAGTTTCATTCAATGTTTCAGAAGGATATTCCATAGGAAAAAAATGACTCCAAATCGTCATCTTCCACTCCAGAAAAAAAGGATGTCCGGGTTCTTATGAAAACATTGTAGTAATGGTGATAATAGATCATTTGGTAATCAATAATTAATGATCATTAATAGCTGACAACTAACAATTAATAATCACTGATTAATTATAAAGAATTAACAATAATCAAGAATAAATAACGCTCCCTCGTTACTCAATTAGTTTGGCAAAACTCTGGCTAGAGTTGTTTCCGATGAGTGAATTTTTTCTCAAGTGAAACAAAAAGAAAACCGAAAAAAGAAAGAAAAACAAACAAGAGATAAAAGAAAGCTCTAAAATAAATAAAAGGAGATTAGTAAAAGTGACCCCGCCCTTGGAGAGAGAGGGGGGGTGGGGGGGCGCGTATATACAGAACTGCGTGGTGAAAGTCAGTTTACTGCACTTGAGTGTTAAGTCCAGTGTTAGAGCTCTAGTCCCGCCCTAGGAGCCCCTGCTGTTATACCAGCGTGTAGGACTTTGCGTAGGGGTTGCTGCTCGGTTTCAGATGTCCTCGCGAGTCCAGCAGGGACTCCTGGGAGGTGCTGAGCTTGGCGGCCTGGGCCAGCTCCGAGCCCTCTCTGTGGGGGAGTGTGGCTGCGGAGCCAGGCTGCCACTGGGCCACTGGGTCCCTGTTGGCCTGCGGGGCCTCTGTGGGCGTCGGGGGCGCCATGCGCGAGGGCCGCTTTAGCGAGCGACTCTTCTGGGGCTCCAGGCAGGCCTGACCCATGGCCGCTCTCTCCCCGCTAGCTGTCCCCCTGGATGACCCAGAGCAGGTCATGCCTCGGTTTAACAGGAAGTCCATGCGCAGGTACGGAGGAAGGTGAACCAGCTCGCCCCCTGCAGGACAACGCACACAGATCAGAGTTAGGCATAGGAGAACACATTCCTGTAATGTATTTAATACTTTCAATCTACAATCCAAATAGCATCAAAAAGCTGTTAAAAGACATCGAGTAGCTGCAGCAGGCTAACATTGACTCCACGTTTGGTTTGGAAGACTTTCTTCATAATTTGGTCCTAGATTACAGTCATCACCTTATTAAGCAATAAATCAAGTGTCTCCAGTATGACCACACGTGTCCTTGCTCTGTGAGCGACCTCATCTAGTTTAACTGGAAGATCTAACCCTCAGCCTTCACCCCGTCACTATTACAATATTACTATTATGGAACTACAGCTAGGATACAAATGATTGTCTGGATGCAGCGTCTCATTAGCAGCTCTATTTAGGAGTAGAAACCTATGTTGGTAAAAAAAAAGAAAAGAAATGTACTTTTTCATTCAGTTTTAACGAATCATCCACAGGGTCCATCCTTAGATTTTAATTGAGCTCTCATGAATATTTTAGTCAGCGGTGTGAAATATTAATCCACTAATATTCTGGAATGTTCAATTTGATTTAACTCGGTTTGAATGTTCGATTTTATGGTCCGCTAGTTTCTTTCTTAAAGACTTTAATCCCAGTGTAACTGAGACAATCATTAACTGGAACACATTTTGCAGCACTTCATCTGGATTCACGGCCGGTATCAGTTACGGGTAGGATATCAATATTAGAAGTTAGGAAGTTGAAGTTTAGGGATTAGTGTCATAGTGAGGCCAGTTGAAATTAAAGGTTAGCATGCCGCCGGGGGTTCGGGCAGAGACGGGTCTGTGGCCTCACCCGGTCTGTGGGCCTTGGGCACGGCCATGTTCATGACCCGGCTGACGTCCTGAGGCTTGGGCGGGGAAGCAGTGAAGCGGCAGATGCCCGATTCGGATGGCGTGCTGGAGGTCAGGCTGTCCGTGTAGTCGTTGGTGCCCGCCGTCATCTGCTCTGAGGAAGTGTCAGAGATGAAGCATTCTGTGATGGTGAACTTGGCGTGGCGCAGCTGCTCCTCCATCTTGGCGTGCTCGTAGGCTCTGGCGAGCTCCTCGTAGGTGGAGGACGCGCTCTCCGTCGACACCATGCTGCTCCGTGCTCGGTCTGGACACGGGGCCGGGGTTAGTGGGGGGGGATTAGTGTCAAGAGTTAGCAGCAGAATTGTTGGGATGTGACTTTGTTAAAGACACTGATTGGCTGTTAGAGATGACGAGCGGCGTTACGCTGGTTGAGCTGCGTGTCTCGTAGGCTGCTTACCTGTGTCCTGAGATGGGCTGACGCTGTAGCTGTCGCTTTCCTTGTCGACGGAGCCCGCCACCCTGGGGGTGGGCAGCCTCCAGTCGGTGCTGAGAGTGTGGGAGGAGACAGGGGGGTGTGGGCGGTTCAGGGTCCACTGGCTGGCGTAGCGGTTGCGAGCGGCTGGGCCGGCTTTGGCCGTGCGGCGGGCGGTGGGGTCTGAGAGGGAGAGCAGGGTGTTTATGCTGAGAGACGAATCAACTAGTCATGTAGCAGACAAATATAACAATAATAACAAAAAGCTGGACACACATGGAGCTATTGACTGACATTACCAAAGATAATATATAATATTCAGGTGGTAATGATGCTTCAAAATATGCAACCATGTGCCAACAAAGGCAGAAGAAAAAGGAGGCTGAAAGCCAGTGAACAGCGCAGGACTTGCAAATGTTCTTTCAGGGAAGGAAATGATCCCAGGGGTGTATGTAAGATATATGGTGGTAAACCAACAGTTTAAAAATAGAAAGATAAAGAAAACACTGCTTGGAAACATCCATCTGGGAAAACGACAGGCACAAACAAAACCCCCATGTATTATATCGTATGTGTTTTATTAAGAAAAAAAAAAAAAAAACGTCCGTACTGGACTTACTGGTTCCTGGTCTGGCATCGGACACATCCACCAGTGGACCGGTGGCCTGGGACAGGGACTGGTAGTGGACCGTGTGGGTGACTGTGGACGACTTCTGCTTCTGGGTCTCCCCGAAGTCGTTATCGGTCAGTAACACAGTGGACCTGTCGTCTGTGGGACGGCGACAGGAAACAAGCTCAGCACTGCGATAGCCAGCTTCATCTGCTGTGTGAGTTACTGGTGAGTTTCTTCTTTGGTGCCGGGGCTTACCAACAGTTTCCATGGTGTCTCTCTCCTCGATCAGGAGCTGGGCTCTGGGGATGTCAATGTGCATGCGGAGCGTCTGCTGCTGTTTGTTAATTGGCTCTGCTGGACGTGTGTTTTTACTGGGGAGCACAACAACAACAAAACAACTTAATTACAGAATCTCCTGTGGGTAGTCATTAAGGTCAGATAGCTGATGACCATTCTTACCTCATGAGCATCTCAGCCAAACTTTTTGCATCTGGGAAAACAAACGGAGAAAACATCATTAAATTAGTTGAACCTGAGGACAAAAGAGGCTAAAATGGTTCCAGTTAAATGATCCCTCTCATCTCACCGCGGAGCCTCTTGAGCCTCTGCTCCCTCCTCCTCCTCCTGAGCACCAGCAGCCCGATAAAGATGAAGACGATGCCCACCAGCACACAGGAAATGGTCACCATCATCTTCAAACCCTCGCCGCCCCCAGAGTTGTCCTCGCTCACATTGGGCGCCTTCACCAGCGGTGCGATGGTACCTGTGGGGAGGTCATATGACGTGTGTTTATGACAGATACTGGTGCTCCGCCCACAAGGGCTCTCTGACATTATTCCCATGAAAGAAAACAGTGTTGTTGTAGGAATCCCCAAAATAAAACCATTTGATTTTTGTTATTTAATGATAACTGCTGGATGACGAGTTTATCCGTTGCAACACAAGCTGCTGCATTCTCTTGATCTCGGCACCTGACATCTGGCAAAATGGTCTCTAACTGTACTTAAAATGCAAATGACCTCATCCTTTAAAGCCCGACTGTTCTCTTCAACAGCTGCAGGATGTAACTGAAGGAGGAAGTGAGCTAGCTGGTCTTCAGACCTGGTTATGGCAGAATACCAATGTGTTTTATATTGTCCAATTCATCACAGGAGCCTCAATCACCTTGAGTTCTGCCATTAACAGAAAAAGGGATTTATTCCTCTTTGCTTTAAACCACTACTGTTAGCCATATTCACTGGGCTCCAGTTCCTGGAAACGTCTATGTCTTGTCACAGACTCTCTGCTTGCTCAGCCGTCAGACTGCCGGTGTTCCTATTATACTACCTCTGGAGCAGCCGGTGAATCATACACTTCCCTGCCACTTCCAGCAGGCCGTAACAGATATTTCAGTGGCTTCGTTCCCTGCGAATAAATGAGGCGGAAACGGTATCGGTGCGTTAACTCACTGCCGTCATAGCTCAGGGTCGCGAACTTCATTCTCTTCTCGGCGTATCCGGCGCTGTTGTAGACTTTCATCTGCAGCTCGTACCAGGTGGCCTCCTGCAGGTCGTACAGGGTGTAGCTCTTGGTGAGGGAGGTGCGCTGCGCCGTGGTCCACGTGGGCGCCTCCACGGCCCGATACTCCAGGGTGAAGGAGGTGATGGGGCATCCGCCGTTATTCCAGCCGTTCAGATTGAGCTTGACCCGGGTGGCGTTGATGCTGGTGAACAGCTCCTGGTCTTTAGAGTACTGAGGTTCTGCAGGGAGCAGAGACGAAAAGCCTCAGTGTGTTAGGATGAAAAACACCTGCTGACCAGGCCAGATGGGCTTAGTGGATAATAGATAAATCAACAATCAAAATAGTTGCCTACTAGTTCCAATCATTCAGTTCTTATAAAATGTAACTGTAATGTACCATGTTTAAAATCACGTTACTTTATATATTGCGGTATCTTGGTTCATCTAATAATCAATTACATAATTGGGAAAGAAAAGTCAAAATGTGTGTTAAGAGATTACTATCAAATCTTAATTAATTTGCATAACAGGTGTTTTTCTTCCCATTTAGAGGAACGTTATATTATGTTTTAAATAATTAGAAAACTATGCTTCTCGTGTTTATCACATGACTACAAGCTTACTGAAAGAAAAGAATCTAAATGGCACTAATTGAAGCCTCTATTGAAGTGTTGTCACTAAATAAATAAACACAACTTTGTCAACGTTTGAAATTTGCTTCAAAAAAATCCTCCAAAAATAATAATAAAATATTTGGATAGCGTAATGTCTCAAAATCTATAGAATCAACTCTAATATTATGTGCCTCTCAAAAGAAAACTTGTTTGTTTCTACCTTTCCCATGGGTCTTTGCCTCAATGATCTCACTGATGCGTCCCGGCCCCACTGCATTCTGGGCTGTGAGAGTGAACTTGTACCAGGTGCCACACTTGAGGTTCTCCAGCCGATAGGAGCGCTCACTGGGACTGATGGCGAAGTTGCCCCACTGCTCGCTGTTATCCTCCGAGTACTGCAGAATGTAGCCTGGAAAAGAACACGTGGTATTTGTTTTTATTATCTCGAGTGATGATTACTTTAAGGAACAGCGGGGGAAAAAACCAGACTGACACCAGATACTGAAAAAGACAAGTAGTGTAGCTGCTCGACCTCTGATGGAGCTGCCCCCGTTGTCTCCAGGGATCCAGGAGAGGGTTATTGAGGTGGTGGTGGTCTTAGTCACTGTGAGACGAGGCTGGTCAGGTGGAACTGAAGCAAAGAGAAAAGACAAAGCCCACAAAGAGCATTTACATTTGGTGTGTCAGAGCATCTAAACGTCCTCATAAGCTCTGATGGGCACGAGCACTTAAGGGTAGGTACAGCGTGTTGTTTGTCTTACCTTGAACCTGCAGGTTGAGGACGATCTTGTCCGAGCCAAAGCTGTTGCTGGCCACACAAGTGTAGTTCCCAGAATCCTCTGCTTTCACCGTGCGAATAACAAGGCTGCCGTTGCCATGGACGCTGCGCCGGCTGTCAATCACGACAGGTGCTGGGGTTCCATTGCTGAAACATAGATGGGTTTGGAGTCAGCCTCTTGTCACACAGCAGCTTCCAGTTCAACGAAGACCCTATTCACATGATTTATCTCTACCAACACGGTCCACTGTACTCACATCTCCTTCAGCCACTTAATGGTTGGGGATGGATCACCCACTGCTTTACAAGGCAGCACAATGTCCCGCATCCAGGGGGTCGTTACAGTCCGGTTGAAGGTCAGGATCCGAGCCGGAGCTGCAGAAACCCACACATGCTTCGTCAGCCCACAGAGGACACACAGTAACAAACACATGTGCTGTTGCTTTTCTAAATGACTTATTCTTATTTGATGTCCTTCCATTCACTCTCTAATCCTTTGGCTCACTGATTCAGAGCTGCAGCCACAGTCTAATGGTGCTTTCTTTCTCCATCGGAGCAGTGCAGCAGGGAAGGGGGGGGCATACATCACATAGACCTCAGACAGGATGCAAACGTCCTGATAGGAGCTGTGGGTCCTGACTCCAGACCTCACGGGGGTCTATCAACATACGCAATCAGCTTATCGGCTTCCACAAAGCATGTCCAGTGTTGAAGAGTCAAATACGGGTTGTAAGGAGATACGAGGAATAATGGGGAAGCAGAGTAGTCCCCAACAAGGAGAACTTACTTGCTGCACTAGCTTTATAAGAAACACATGGCAGTAAAAGTTAATAATTGGACCTAATGCAGTAACATGGTATACTTTATATTATTTGCTGCCAAATGCTGTGATTTCCGTGCACACTTGTGTTTCAACCTCCATGTATCCCATCTTGCATAGTTTAGTCCCATCAGGCACGTAGACGAGGACACCCTTTGCCTTTCACATGTTGAATATAGTCCATCAGGAGGTTACTTCTCAGTTTTTTTGTTTACCAATAAATCTGCCTTTAGATCAAACGTTTTTTCAAAACGGTTTTATTCAACACTGACTATCAAACTGCACCAAAGTTGGGCTCCACCTACCCTCAGCCATGGGTTTGACGGTGATGATATCACTGGCGTTTCCACGGCCTGCGGCGGTGACGGCCACCACCCAGATGCTGTACTGACGGTTCCTGCTCAGGTTGGGGATGCGGTAGTAGAAGACGTCTGGGGCCGCCTCAAACTCACTGCTCACCTGAAGAGGGAAGACATTCAGGATGGTCATGACGTGTAATAAGTTCAAGACAAGAGGGATGGAAAGTGTTTATTTTTCATGTCGTCACATATTTGTGTTGTTTTTTTGTCAGGCCATCACTGTAAATAAGAACTTGTTCTTAATGATCTGCCTGGTTAAATAAAGGTAAAATAAAATAAATAAATAAATCACTGGACCTCTGCTCCAAAGGCCTAAGTAAGTAAAGCTAAAGGATAAGTCTGGTGATGTTGTACATTTGTCTTATTTTCAACAAATCCCAATAAAAAAATAACAAATATATCCTATGTACTAACAAATATTGTGTGTGTATCCAACGCCAGATATATATTTTTGTCCTCTGTGTAATAGAACTCTACTGTCTAATAACTATAAAAAACAAATCAATGAGCCATATGTTGGTGAGTCCCCGACCAGACCTTTCAGCCTGGTTACGCTCTGGTTGAAGGTTCCAGCTGTGTTGGGGCTGTATCCACATCCAGATGTGATGTCACGGTATACTGACACTAGAATAACTGTCTACATCACTAAGGATGTGATGTGATGTGAACCACTGGGTGTCAGTAAAGCCAAGATTTTCAGCTGATGTTTCAACAATTGATAACTTAGCTAAAGATTAATATCAGCATTCATTTGGCATCTTTAGCTGCACATTGTTCACTATGATCACTCACTAACGCAGCCTGTCTGCTGGGCAGGTAGTGTACAGAGGGGCCACAATACTAAAACAATAACTTTTGAGACACTTTTCTGTTTGAGGAAAATACTTTAGTAACAAACAGCTCGGAGCTGAGAGCCACAGACAGGGTAGGGGCAGAGTGGTCTTTTCATGGGATTTGTTGACAATAAGAAAAATATAGAACAAGGTCAGAATGATCAGTTTGTTTGAAATCCACTCGACTCAAGGCACTAAGCCGCTCCCTGCTGTTCGTACCGTGGGGTGTGGGTTGGAGCAGAACACGGTGTATTTCCTGATGATGCCGTTCACTTTGAGAGGAGGGAGCCAGGACACAAACACCACTGAGTTGGATGCAGCGGCTGCCTTCACGCCCGCCGGAGGCCCAGGAACTAAAAGAAAAAGAGGATCTGGTTGATGTATTTCCCACAATAAGCCTCATATTGTTACTCAAGATAATTCTTATGGGGCGTTTTACACGGATTATAAAGTAGGATAACAGATGGACAAATGTCATATTCAAAGGCCAATTACAACTCTCCTTGTAGTGAGCACAGTGAAGAGCCTCATTGCTGCTGAAAAACAGCTGACATTTCTCCATCTAATGTTAAGACCAGACATACTGTAATTCCTTGAGGCCCGGCAGTCAGACTTCCCCAACACTTCGGCACAAGCCTTAACAAGTGCAATGTGGCCGCCGCCCTTGTGATTGTATTGGGAGAGGAGACTTAATCTTCCTACCGTCCTCCTTGGTGCGGGTGTAAATCTGTTCGCTGCGAACGCCGTCTCCAGCTCTGGTGAAGGTCAACACCTGGATGCTGTAGTTGGTGTACTTCTCCAGTCCATCCAGGTCCAGAGAGGGCTTAGAGGTCGTCACATTCCTGATCTCTCCGAGCTCTGGGGACGGGGAAGTAAAAGTATAAATTGAGTGAGGACACTTCAGGTTTCTTATTGTAAATAAACCCAGCGATGTGACAAGGTGCCGCTGGTGCAGACATAGGAGTCATATATATTATACAGCAGATCACATACATAAAAGTAGATGTCGGGCCCAAGGGTGACATAGCACAGCCTTGGACGTGATGTCATACTCAATCACAAAGTTTAAACAACCCTGCGTCCAAGGTCTGCTGCGGTGGCCGGCCTTGACTCGTAGGGTTTAAATTAATGTGTCAATCTCCGTCCATATCGCTCCTTAACAATGTTTCCTCTCCGTCCTGTCGCTCTTTTCACTTCTCGCAAGAGATCCAGGAGGCCAGCTGCACCTCTTCTTCTCTGGCTATTAATGAGCAACTAAATGCCTGGAATACCTATCGCACAGTAGATGCTTCCATGCATGATTGTGTGTTTGCCTCACGTGATCCTGTTCAGATACAGAAATTAAACCACCACTTCAATTGCTCCTGTGTTGTCTTTGCCTCACTTTGTGTCTTTATTTCCTATTTCAGATGTTTAGGTTCAAGCCCGTTTGTGACTGTTTGGTAATGGATAACAACGGGGCGCACGGCTCCACCTGGGCGTCTCATTGGACGTGTGACGGACAGCCTCTAGTCTAAGTAGAGTTGAAGGGCGG
This sequence comes from Cottus gobio, assembly GCA_023566465.1. Taxonomy (NCBI): domain Eukaryota; kingdom Metazoa; phylum Chordata; class Actinopteri; order Perciformes; family Cottidae; genus Cottus; species Cottus gobio. The sequence continues at coordinate 21,195,517 of CM042229.1, read as the reverse complement.
TGACTTCTCCACTTCTGAGGAGTGTTGGGCAGTGCAGGTGAAACATGTACATTTAGAGGATTTCTTTCACGATGAAACTTCACAGATCTTATTTCAAGTGACAAGAAAGATGTGTGTGCAGCTTGAATTTAAACCAGAAGTGGATACAAAAACGGACCTGTAATCGGTTGTCACGGCTCTGGTTGGAGTTTTGTGGAGCTCATTAGTGCTATATTGAATGGAGACTAACAAATCAAGTATTTTATGGTATTTTTGAATGAATGCAAGTTACACCTGCATGTGTAGCAGTCCATTCACAGGAAATGATTCAGTGTGACATGAACATAAACATGAACTGTAACCGTCTACAAAAGAAGACACTGTGACACCGAGCTGGTGCAACTGGAACAAGCCGCCCTGTTTGTTAGCTTGTGTCTCCCTCTGCTGGTCAATGCCAGTACAGCTCTCATTCTGAGGAACAGCTCTGGTCTCAAATAGAGCGATATCCATGGAGTAGAGAAAAGTTTGATTGCAAAAGATGCACGCTAAGTGTAAAGAGGCTGTGATTATAGATGTCATATTTACATACAATGTAAGCCAAACCATTTATAAATAACAACACTGAAATTGAACTTTGAGCGTCCACCGGTGGAGCGGAGGACTGTTACCATGCAAACTTGTTCTGGCTGTCAAGTCTGGAGCGGTCGTGCTCTGTAGGCAGGCCAACATGATGTGACAGTGCAGGGGTCAAAGGTAATTGTGCTGTCACAACCAATCCCACAGACACAAGCCAGCCATGTGACAATGGCATGCTGGCTGACTTCAACACGACCATGCAGACTTTGGGCCCGTCATGGAGGTTACCCAGATACAACAAGATGCATCCTGAGAACTATTAGCTGTCGTTTACTGATAAGCATTGACGGCAGTTATTATTACTTTATTTGTTATAAGAACACAACAGTTTTTAGCTCATAACCTTTGCATTCAGCAGAGCAAATACTGGACCTCAGCCAGCAAACAAAACAATCTGATGAAACACCAAGGTTGCTCTCTGTGGTTTTCTACATTTATCAGTAATACAATAATGACTGAACTGCAATTTAAAGCATTTTGAGAGAGATATATATTATCTTTAATATTTTTATTTTGTTTTCTATGTAATAGTAATATTAATAATTGTTCTCAATGTGACTCATGTTTTACACTTTGTCTTTTATTTTTTCCCTTCTATTTTTACCCCTTTCCATATGTGGCGTGTATCCTGTTAGAGTGTCAGACAGCGTAATGCAGCTCTGCTCTGATTGGTCCAGTCTGAGAGTTGACTCTTAAAGGGGTACTGTGGAGTTTTCTTGTAAACAAACACAAGTTATATTTACATTCAGTGTTATTTACTATATTCCATATGAAGCTGTGGAATTTCCTCTTTAGCATTTCAAGAACACTTCCAATTCCTTATTAAAAATGCAATAAAGCAGCTCTCAATTTATTTCTGAATATGTTGATGACAACACATATATGTGTATATATACAGTATATATATGTATGAAAATTCCCGAAGGAAATGTACAGAATGTTTCATGTTTTTAATAAGTGAACAGATATGCATGTGTACCTCCATCGGGCAGGTTGGCCCAGTAGATGACCCTGAAGCCCAGCAGGTTGCCGTTGAGAGCATCTTTGGGAGGGGTCAGCCAGGACAGAGAGATGACCTCCGGAGACGTTGCAGTGGCCTGGACGTTCTCTGGAGGACGACTGGGCACTGAGGGGGGAGAACCAGGAGACAGGCCGTCAAAAACAGTGGAACCCTTTGGACTGACAACATGTGGCAGCACCCCTTGATCTCCACTAGGCTGCGATAGATCCTCACTAATCTCTTCTCTTTGAGAACAGGGAATCCACCGCTGTGTTGTGCTGGCATCATGAGCAGGAATCTAAATACATATTGAACACATCGAAAATCTAGAATACTTGTGTTGACATTTAGCAACTAGATATACTGTATGTTGTTTCTGACTTTTGTTCAGTATATTCTGCACATCACGGAGTTTGATATTGTATTTCTGTCTCACCGTCTTCCAGCGTGGTGGAGGCCACCTCTGTGGAAGAGGGCCCCGTCCCGGCGCTGTTGCTGGCCTGCACCACAACTCCGTACTGGGTGAACTTCTTCAGGTTGTCCAGCACCAGGCTCTCTGCATTGTCCCCTGTGGTCTCCACGCTGATCACACTGAACTGGTAGTTTCCACCGGAGCTGTACTCCCTGTAGCCCACCTGGTAGCCTCTGATGGCTCCGTTCTGGAGGTGCTTCTTAGGCGCCTGATGAGGGAATGACAATTTGAGACAATGGGGTTGAACGTTCTGCTTTATTTATTTATTTTTTAATTGAGTGCAAAAGTATCAGAAGACAAATTGAAACATTTGACTTAGCGAAAGATGAATGAAGTAGCAGGTCAGTCTCTATTTTGATGAAAAAAATAAACGTAGCACTTTAATGAATGCATTTCATTACGTTCTGATACCATAAAGCCACACATAAAGCACAAATATGGTATGGTGTTAGCTTGTGATCACTCCCCCAGATACCCTCTTCTTATCTCTCTTGTCAACAAAACCAGAAATGATACATCCTAAGGTCTGATACTCTTTCTGTCTGGGCAGCCTGGATCCACTCTAATGTCAAAGGGTGCATAAAGGTCTCAGTAGCCCCTTTAAGTAATTCAAAGAGATGATTCAGCAATTTTCATACAAACGTTAATCACTTTCTACCACAGAGGCGAGAGAATGCTTTAAATTTTCCCAATTTGTGAAAAACTCTTTTAGTATTATTTATGTTGTCTGTCTCCCCCTGAGTGCCTTGTCTACCTGAGACCTTCAAGGTCAAGGTTAGGCGCCCCCTTATGTTTTTCACACATGCCCCTGAGAGCATCTGGCAATAAAATGCCTCTTGGATAATGGGATGACATATGGAAAGCTAGTAGTTTCCACTAGAGCCACCCCTAAAATTAAGAAATAATCCCAAAACGCAACCAACACAATGCTAATCTCTCGCTGCAGGGTTGAGAGAAAATGTGCACTTTATTTTCTATGAAGAAACAGTCACAACAGAATGAGAGGGAGGAAGTAAAATATGATTAAGTCGTTATTCGAGGCATTCTGTATATCTGGACGCATTCTGGCCAAAATGTCTGTCCACATGATGGAAATAATAAACCTTACTTGTAGAAAACGGCTCACCTCACCTGAACCACCAGATATGAGAATAAAGACTGATAATGGCAACAAATGCCCTTGATGGGACCTTTCTGGACACAAGCACACATGATCAGCCACGTGGTTGGATCAACTTACCCGCCAAGAGACTCGGATGCTCTGAGAGGAGAGGGCTTCCAGCTGCACTTCCTGAGGGGGTCCATCAGGAGCTGAGATCACATTCGCCAACATGTACACATTATACAACTGTACACATTCAACAATCTCAATCATTTTCCAGAGGGTTAGGGTTAGTCAGTCTGAGTCTGGCTATTCTAACAATTGTGACGGTTGTATTTATAGGTGGCTGCTTCGGGTGAGGAGAAGTGGCAAGGGGGGGGGGGGGGGGGGGGGGCAGAGAGATGAAGGTAAAGGGGGGACAAGGGGTGATGGGGGGGGGGGGGGGGGTCCAGCCTCAGTCTATTGACCATAGTGTGACATTTACTACTGAGGCCGCTAATTGAAAATTTCTGCTTTTAATGCGGGGTCAGCGTGTGTTCAATAATGCAACAGAGCCAACGGGGCTCCTTTTGCCTCTCGTCTTTCACTCGCCCTTCGCTCACATGCTTTTTGTTGCTCTGATTCGTCGTGTCATAGTACCAGATTAGTTTTACTCTCGTTAGCTGCATATGGTTTATGCATATGGTTTATGCACCAGTGAAAAGTGAGCGTGTGAACCATGTGTGCGTCGTGATAGTTCAGTGCGGAAAACAACAGCGTCGGTTCATTTCTCACCTGCTTCATCCGTGGTGATGGTGAGCTCGTTGCTGGCCTCGCTCTTGCCGATTAGGTTCTTGGCGAACATGCGGATGTTGTAGGTGGAGGAGGGGTGGAGGTCGATGATGGTGGCCTGGTTGAGCTGAGGTGAGACATCTTTGGTCTTTTGAGCGGTGTCCCAGGAGGCTGTGGAAGGGAGAGGGGGCGAGGTTTATTGGGGTCGCTGAAGTCAGGGGAGATGTCATAGCTAAGTGTATTAGCCCGGGAGATATCAAATCACATCAAAGTGAAAGCAGGGATAATCAACCAAAACACATCTGAACCAAATGCATTGTATGACCATGCCGTCTAATCTTTGATATAAATGTCTTTTCTAGTACCTGATTTGTTCTTGCTTTCAATGTCGAAGCCTGTGATTGGGCTGTTGCCATCAAAACCCATAGTCCAACGCAGTGCAATGGTCCTGTCCTTCACTTCTCTGATCTCCACCTCTGGGGGGTCTGGGGGCTCTACAGGGGAAAACGGTGACCGACACTTTGTTATTTCAGTGTTAATGAACTTCAAAATGGCAGGTAAAGGCGGGCAGAATGGAAAAACGCCATTGTTTGCTATTGTTGTGGCGGTTGTTGAGCATTTTTCAGTTTTTTCTCTAGGAGCAGCTGAGGAAGGAGAAGTCATACCTTGCACTGTGAGCTGTATGATTCCTCTGTCTTCACCAAAGGAGTTGATGGCGTGGCAGGAGAAGAAGCCGGAGTCCTCCCTCACTGTTGGCATGATCTGATGGATGCAGACCAATCAGAGGAGTTTAAATAAAAAAAGACTATACAGGTGGTGTCCACTGGTACTGACGACTGATATTTTATTGTATTTATTTCAATCATGGAAAAACAATAAACTGAGCAGTAAACACATTCTAATAAAGTCCAGAAAATAAAATAAATAATAACAATAATAACACATATAATGTGTAAAAGGAGAAGGCAGTAGTAAACACTTATAAGGTACCTTTATTTTGATATATTTAAGTTTTCTGTTCAACTTTTGATTTGTGACCCATCATAACAGGTTCAGGTCTTAGCGTAGACACAGTTATAGAATAGTTTAACCAAAGAGTCTATCAAACTATGTTTTAAGAAGGTCACAAAGTGTTACAGTTTCAGTATTCATTAACAAACATATATATATATATATATATATATATATATAAATAGCAACAATACAATATATAGCCCTGAATTGAATGATACACTTCCAAGCGTCACAGCCTTACCTGCAGGGTGGAGGTGACCTCGTCGCCCACCTCCTTGACAGAAACCACATAGCGGCTGGTCTCAGGGTTGATGATGCGTTCCTCTTTCTCCCAGCGTACCATGATGGGTTTCTCCCCTTGGGCCGTGCAGCTCATCTTCTTCTCCTCACCCTGCGTGGCCAGCGTGGTGTTGGGGTAGGTGGTGATCATGGCGGGGACTGGTGGCAGAAGTAAGGTGGAGAGGAAGAGAAGAAGATATCTATTATCTGGATGAACCACATTGCTGCATGTGTTAAAAGGACGAGTAGAGGACCCAGAGGAGTCATTCCAAAATAAATAATCATATAAATACATGGTAAAATATAAATGAATACATTGTGAAATAATTATAGACATATTTAGATTACACATTATTTCACAATGCCCTTTTTTCAAAATACTGCTTTTATTTAACAATTGTATTTTTCTCAATGTCATTCTTCATTGATCATATCCCCGCCCCCTCAACTTTCTGCCAGTTCAACAACCTAGCCGGCTAATTCAGAGTTACTCAGAAACATTTAATGGTTTAATTCAAGACGTTCTTCAGGGGAAGACAAACAGCTTGGTTAGGAGCATGCACACTCTGCCTCTTTCTAACAGGAGTTAGCTAGTTAGCTGGCAGGTGCTGAAGTTGCAGAGAATGTGATTGGCTGAAAGTGGGTGAAGTGTTGGGAAGCAAAGTGTCCCTGGCATCTTTGAGCTGAACAGGAGTATCTAAATGGCAACCATGTTTTCAGTTTTGGCAAATAAAAGTTGCCTGGTTGCCGCTTTCAACCACTTTTAAAAGTTGTTGTTGAGTCATGTAATACAAAAAAAGAAGCGTACTAATCCTATGTTCCATTCAAAGTTTTAATTCGTCCATGTGTTACAACAGCTGCGTGAAAAAACCCACAACATACACAATTCCCAGCATTGACAATGTAACTGAATGTACAGCTTCCCTTTCAGGGTGTGTCTTGTATCTGAGGGCCCTAAATGGTAGTGATGCTCTAACAACACTCTGAAGACACCACACTAGACGCACACTAACGACATGCATGCCTCATTACACCCACAGCAGAGTGTATAACAACCCCTTGCTCCCAGATGATCACACACACACACTCTCACACACACGCAAACGCAAGATTGTGCAAGCATACAAATGTGAGCTCTTGCATTTAAACACACAGACAGACTCACATGCACACACAAACACACACACACACACACACACACACACACACACACACACACACACAAAGCGTGACTTCAGTGATGTGATGGGAAGTGTCAGGCAAGAGGTTGCAAACATTTAAGCCTCATCTCTTATTCACTCGGCAGCCATTTGGGGCTCGGCTACGGAAAAAGAACGCTGATTTATTTTGCATGACAAGTATGAATTTTTTGTGAGACACATTTGGAAAAGTGAGCAGGGAGAGGAAAAAAGAAGAAGCTCAAGCTTTATTTAAACGTTGTCGTTTTAGTGCACAGCAGTGTGAGCGGCTCAGAGGTGGCACAGGGCGATGTTGTTGACACTGTGAGGCGACAAAAAGCCAAGACAGCAACACGCTGCAGAGGATGTCTGTGCAGCGCCCGGGCTCTGAGGGGAAATACAGACGTTGATGGAACGGGTTATTAACATTTACAAAATGATTGCACTTATTAAAACGTTTTAGGAACATATCTAGAAATATGTAGTGTGATATTTTATGTTTACTTTTCTCAAAATAATAAAATAAAAATTCCCTATATGTTTTATTTTTTATTTTGTATATATTAGTAGAACAATAATACTTCAAAGGGGCAAGCCTGAGCATGATTAGCTGGTGATTTGAACCAAGTGGTGTCGACCAATCGGCTTAGGTTTTGTGTGTGTTGAGGGGGGAGTGAGGGGGGTTGGGTTTAGATTTCACAGCCAATCAAAGCGGTGGGTCTTCCGAGGTGCTAGTCACCCCGACTACATAGCTCTTTAGTTGGGAGGGGCAACAGAGAAATATTGATCTCATTGATTGAAACATGACACGGCTCTATATAATTGTAGGAAAGTGATACATAAAAATCCACATTTGAGCACCTTGGTACATTAAAAGACAGAAAACAGGACAGATCTAATTTAAAAAATAAACTGTATAAGCTGAAATTGTTCTGACAAAGCATACTTTCTAAAGAGCTTTCCATTCTTCTTTCAACCATTGAAGAAAATGTTAATTTAATGTTGATCCAAATCATTGATCATCAACACTGTTCATTTATTTTTCTGAATCAGTTACTGACATCAGCATATAGAAAATCAATTTGCAGGTTTGCATATTATGTGATGTGCTTCTCTGACTTCTGAAGTCACATTTATTTTGAATATGTGAGTCAGGCAGCCGCTCAGCAGTTAATGTGATGCAAACATCAAACAAAATCTATTTTACAACGTGACGTCTTGAGATGAATGTGTAGGAAACTCAGGAAACTGTGTCTATGCAACATGAAAAGGCCTCAGAGGTGAGGCGCACACAGTTTGAACGCCTGAGTCTCCGGGTGTTTAAACGTGCATCAGCTTGTGTCTGTGTATATGCATTTGTGTATAAACGTGTGTGTGTGTGTGTGTGTGTGCAAGCAGCCCAGCTGAGCCAGCCCTGAGGCGCACTTTGTGGCCCTGTAATTGTTGTGTTGATGTATTTCTTTAATATCCAGTGGAATTATGGGAACGGGACGGCGGGGAGGAGTGCCGAGAGACGGAGAAAGAAAAGAAATATAGAGGCAGAGAGGAGGTGAGGGAGGAAAGAGGGAGTCCCCCGTCTCATTAGGCATCAGCTCCCCTGACATCTAATTCAGCCTTGAACACAACACATCGGACAAAGCGCACAGCCGGACAGAAAAGAGTGATTTCATCCACTTTGAATCATCTCGCCTCCATTTTACCATTGAAATCTCTGCTTATATGTCTCGCACTGTAAGATTAATAACTTGCTGTATGCACACGTCTGGAAAAATACTACTTTATTCGACATATTGTAGTAGGGAGCACTGTAATAGACTAAAATAGTGCTCACTGTCACTGCTCCTCTTCAGACAGCAATATGTGATGTGTTTATGGAGGAAGAGGGGAGGATGATGGCGGAGAACAAACATGTTTATTTTTCCTGGAAAACCTGGTGCATTATCTGCAGCTTGGCAAAGAGGAAAGAAAACATCCGCAATAGAGTGCTAGGAAAACCCCGAATAACAAGCACACAGAGTGTGTTCACAATGTGTCTTTCATGTGGAGGTGAGGAGAGCCCTGTTCCTCCACAGCAACCCAGAGGGCAGTGATGATACGCTTAAGCCTGCAGGGGATTGTGGGGGATAGGCTGGCTGCTGATAGGCTACTCCCGTGAGACAAAAGCACCCCTCCTCCCTCCCTTCTCCCAGGCTCCCTTTCACCTGGCCAGGTTACCATGCCAACCAGCGTTGGACAGTGTCTCCTCTCTCCACCTCGCCTCCCTCCTGCCTCACTCACTCTCTCTCTCTCCCTCACTCTCTCTATCCCTCTCCCTCTCTCTCTCTCTCTCTCCCCAGTCTCCACTCTTTGAAAAAAGGGCAATTTCTAGTAGCCAGGAATAGAACATGGACCTGCCATTGATTTTCACCGAGTATGATGATGATTACACAATCACGCCCTGAATGTCGCAATGCAGGGCCAAAAAAAAAAGATACAAAAAAAGATACAAAAAGAAAATGTTTCTAGTGCCTCTAACTGGTTGGTGTTAGTAATGTGGAAAACAGAATTAGTCAAATGAAGGCGTCAATAATAATAACACGTAATTACAGCCGAACGGCTACACTACTTCAGTGTGGGGAGATTCATCTGTGATCAAAGAAAGAGAGCAGAGAGACCATCTCACGCGATCAATGAGATCGGATGAAAAGGAAACACGTTGGTTTATTTTAGAGGCATCGTTTGAGAGAGCTTAAATGTTATTAACGACAAAAAGGAAAGGACTTCATCAAGCTCCATTTTGGAAGTCCACTCAGTCTACAGATGAGGTTATGAGGTGTCTGATGTTTGTAATGCACTAAACTGTATGACTTGAGTGTTTTCTCTTATTAAAGTATACATTTCTCTATTTTCCTGATTGTCTTGAACCCTACAACATTCTGAAAGTGCTGAAAATGTTTAATTAAAACCAAAACCACCAAAAAAAACACCCCTCGGGTGTGCCATCTTCTCGCCTGATGAGCTGGCGTCATGACAGTATCGCCCACGTTGAGCGCGCTGGGATGCAAGCCTGCATTTCATCACACACTGTGTCACTGACCGCCTGGCTGGCCAGTGTTCGCCACAGGGCACCCTGGCCGGGTGGGGCCACGAGGGGCCGGACGAGAGACGACGAGCTGAGATGTGTATAGCTCCCTGCCCCCGGGGCACACTGTAAGTGGGCTGGGGAGGAGACGGTGTGGATGGGATGCGGGGTGGGGGGTGGGGGGGGGCAGCTCTGCTGCAGTAGCACAGAGATGACTGGTTCACTGGCCGCCTGCAATGTACTGAAATAATTCTCTTAGCTGCACAATTGGCTTGGACGTGGAGCATGAACCAATGTATGCTCGCACACTGGGCGGGCTTCTGTGGCGAGGTGGGAGAGAGGGAGGCGGGGGATGCAGATGAGCAAATAGGATGAAAGAAACGGAGATCACAGGAAGAGGGGACTTCCTTATGCTCGTCTGAAGGACGTTGAGCTCCGGAGGCCGCTCAGTGACCACAAGGACGTTTAACCCTTCTCTTCAGTGAAGCCTCATTAGATGCGCTGCCCTCACCACCTGTGTCTGCCAACATTATGATGTCTAATAGGCTTGATTGGTCTTAATTGGTCCTGATAAACATTGAGTGGCTGTTGACTGACTCTGATAGCATCCGCTGTGGATTGGTAATGAATTGACTGAAGTGTGTCTGTTTTGGCGGTGGGGCTGCTTGACTGGAAATTGCAAAAAAAAAAAAAAAAAATTGTTCAAGCCCCCACCTGCAACCCGTGTCAAGACAGGAAAACAAACCAACAGATTACTCCTCCTATAAAGAAGCGCAACTTCACCCTGGCGTGGTGGATGCCATTTCTACTGGCAGATGATGCATGGTGTATTATGACGAGGCACCAGCCGAAGCACAGACGCTCGTCACAATGAAAGTGCCAAGCTAGGACATCACAATAGCAGCAATTAATTTCCCTAGGAGTCCGCCACAATAGCCTGGCGGAGAGGGATCTATCTGAAGCGCTGCATTAGCCGCGCGGCCCATTACTCTTTTGTAATGGTCCGCGCCGTATCTGGGCCTTTACATTACGCCTTTTGCATCGCCGCGCGCGGTGCTTTGTTCGTCTCTGTGTGTGCGTATGGGCCTCGCCCGCTCACCTGTGTCGCACACAGACCCGACGGCCTCTTTGGCATGCATGCGTCTGTACCACACATCAATCAATAAATTGAATCTATTGTTTTTTTCTTCCACTGTTTGTTTACTGATGCATCAAGCCGCACTAGGACAGCCAATAACGCACAGCGAAGATCATACTATCCATCACGTGAGGACTTCGGTGTGCGTCAGCTCTTGTGCCTCCCTAATTGGCTCCTAAGCCTCTTAAGTAGCTGCCGCTGCTCAAGTGGTGGAGGCTGCCCTGGATAAACAACGGAAAAAAAACAGCACAGAGTGTACAGAACATCAGTGCATCCAACATTACCGAGCATTACGGCCTCGGACGCACCGGTGGACCGCACAGGCTCAGCGCTCGGCCTGTTAAGTACATGGAGAGGCTTTAAGGGTTCCTGAGCTTGTTGTCACACACACACACACACACACACACACACACACACACACACACACACACACACACACACACACACACACACACACACACACACACACACACACACACACACACACACACACACACACACACACACACACACACAGGGGAGGTAGGATGAGGTGTGGCTCCCCTGGCGCCCGGGGAGATTCGGGTTACCACAGAGAGCAAAGAGACACAAATCAGAACAGCACAACTATCACAACAACAGCCTGACACTTCAGGAGCAGAGCACGCAGCTTAGGGACTGCTGACACGCACAAACACAAAGCCCTGAAGACATAAAGAGACAAAGATCAATAATGCGTACATAAAAAAAGAATCTCGCAGTGTATTTGTTTTTCCAGGATCATATGTCACACAGGGACCTGGTTAGTGTACAAGTCTGCCACACCAGTGAAACTGGTTCTCAAAATCTAGATGCAGAAGCAGTTGCACAAACCTTGCCTGTGCAGGTAATGTTTGGCTTGTTGTGTCTGACCAAAGAGTAATCAGATTACCATGACAGGAGAGCAGTAAATCCTCACACTGAAAAGTAAACAAAGAAACAAAGAAATGTCACTAAAAGACTTTTAGTTTGCTGGCAGCAGACTGCTATGTAAGCTGATTTATGCTAATTATTCTGAGCAGGGTACAAAGATGTTTTTTTTCTTGCCATAAAGTGAATCTCCACCTGTTCTGTGGTTTTGTCAACCATGAAATACCACAGCTGACTGTTCGCCTGCAATAGTGTATACCAGGGGTTCTCAACCTTCTGTAACTTCTGATTGTTTTTCGACCAACTTTCCAAATAAAGAAAGAGAAAAGCACAACATGAAGACAAAAGGAGAAGAAAATAAACCTGGGCTGTGAACATTTAAAGCTGTAATGACCCGTCACTACCTATGAATCTGCATTTAATAAACTCGGGGTTGTATTTCCTCACCAAATGCTTTGGAGCTCTTACTGGCGCAGGGTCAAAAGAGGGAACGCTGACTCTAGCTCACAGACGTCTGTCTCTACATGGACATTTGACGTGATTGTCGTGATTACATTCAAACGTAACGGGTCATTGAAACTGTGCTTTGTTTGAATTACTAGCATTTAAATAGTTCTTGAGCACATTTAGATATGAAAATACACATTTCCCCCGCATTTCCTTGTATTCATGCAGTAACTACGCTCAACGAGATGGAGCACCAAGTGACAAAAGCTATCTTTGAGAATTTTGTAAAATAAAAATGAGGTTAGAAACATGGAGTACATTGGATTCAATCTACAATCAGCGATATTATGTTTTAAATGTAGGTGAAAAGAAGAAATACAATTTAGAAGCTTGCTAATCAGCTGGAAATCCAAGGACTTAAAGAGTCTCCAGTCAAAAGTAAGGATTTACAACAACTTCAGACCATGGAGGACTAATCACGGTAGCATCCTACTGTGGGAACCTTCAAAAGATATTTGATTGTAAATCCCACTTGATTGGCTGAAGAGACTCCGTGCACGTCTGTCTGTGAGGGAGCATGTCAGACAGGAGGGGTCATGAAGGAGTGGTAGCCTATTTTGGCGGCGGCTGGCAGACAGTGAGACACTCAGCAGGGGAGCAGAGCTCTGCTCTGGCTTGATAAGAGCCACGGGGGCATAAGCCTCATCTCGCAGCGACTGATCAAAATGAGCGCCCGGCCCCGGCGGACTGGCTCCAGATCACACTCGCACATGCAAATCCACAATCACGTGCACCGGCTCAGACTCATACATGCGACGCGGTCTTTTCTCACAGAAGAAGGTTGTAGACTGCTTTGGGAACATACACAAAGAATTATGTATTAGACTCCCATGGTTTATTAAGTGTTTCTTTAACCTATGGAGGGCAGTATTCATATAGAGAAACACTTTGTAGTAAGCAAACAGTGAAATGTCTGAGAATCGCATGACTTTGAAAGCTACTCTTCAAAAGAAAGCAAATGATTTCTGTCTCGTGATTGTACAGTACTGAGTTCAATAATATCACCATAAAAGTATTTTTTTTACCTGGTCGTGATCCGTGATTGGTTGAAACTTGAAAAGAGTAAACCCATAGCTGTGCTGCATGTATGTGTGAGGGTGATGGGTGTTAGCTCCACTCCTTTGATAATGTGGTTGGTAAAAAGAACATGGAAAATATAACGCTGCTCAGGCAGGAAGGGGAGGACATACATACATATAAATATAAATAATATAAATATAGATATGTACTGTAAAAGGAACTAAAGAAAAGAGAAGAGACGTAGGGAACATGGATAACCCATTCCTCCTCTAACCCCTTTTTCCCCTCCATCCCTCAGCCCGCTTTTCCACATGGCAGCTCCTGCCTCCATGCAGAATTCAAGGCTTAATGGAGGGGAGCTAAGTCCTTGGCCACACAGCGGATAAATGCTGTACTTTCTGCGAGAGATGCGGTGGTGCTGGCTATGCGCGTTGCTTTCGTGGGATTCATTCAGGCAGAAAGCACAGAGCGGGCACCGTGACGGCATCTTGCTGGTGGCCTGACTGTCACGGACATAGCCGACTCCAGCTCAACTCACTTAACCTTTGTGCTTTAGTGTTAACTTTTTACTTTAATGTCACCAGCAGCACTGAGCATGGAAAAATCAAGAAAATAATGTGTGCAATGTGCTTTAAGAATACACTACTCACAAAGATAATATAATACAGACCAGTTTCACGTTTACGTTCTCAGGTCTTTTTTGTTTACCCATGAGACTTACTTTTCACATTGAGATACATGGACTTGCTGACATCGGCTCCAACGTCGTTGCTGACTCTACACAGGTAGAAGCCGCTGTCTTCTTCCAGCACGTGCTTGATGAACAGGGAGCCGTTGACCAGCACCTCGATCCGGAAGCCTGAGTTGAGGGCGATGGATTTGAACTGAGGGACGCCGGCGCCTATCAGAGGGCACAGAGGGAGTCGATCAGGATCAGGCCAAAATACAGGAAAACATACATTTTCTTCCCCTTTATCACAGACAAACCTCGAACAAAATTCTTAATATTAAGGATTCATAAAGTGCCTCATCAGATTAAATGAGTTAGTTTAAAAAAATTACTTTGACTCGCCGGTGCTCTAACTCTTTGTGTGCGGTAAGCGGGGGAGCAAACAGTTCTTGGACCGTGGTGAAAACATTTCACGATGACCAGAACAGAAGCCGAATATTTAATTAAATTTTAATTTTGTATACGATAATCATTCTTTCCAATCAATTTTGTCCTTTGGACTTCATAATGCGTTATGGAAAAATCCCACAAGTGGGAAACCACTCACCACTGGAATCTAATTCTACAAATAGTAAAATACAAATCAATATTTCCACTATATTCATTCTGCCACATGGTCATTCACAACCTCTGCTCTTGTGTTTCACCAAGGGAACTTCTTTTGTATCACACTCATGTGTACTCACGTACCTCACTGCTTTGAATATCCTTAGTAGTTTATGGTTAAAGCTACAATATATATTCACCAGATGCCAACCTTGTGAACTGTGTTTTACCATAGTATATTATTACAATGTATTCATTAGTGGAGATATAGGCTCTGTGGGTGGGTTGAGGGGTCCACGCCTGTGGCTCTCTGAGGATGTAATTAAGACAGTGCTGCTTTGAACTAAATGCTATTGTCAGCAAGCTGGCATGCACAGAGCGTAATGTTTACAGGCTGATGTTTACAGGTATAATGTTGGTCACCATCTTTATTGAGCATTTCTAGCATTCAAACATTTGAGGCTGACGGGACGTTTAATAGTTTAGCGTGTATTTGGTCATGTCAGCCCTTCCAACAGTGCTAGTTGAGATACTCAAAACCACAAATTGTAAGCAATGGATATTCATGTCAAAGCAGACCCTTTTTGTTTTCAAGAATCTCTGGTATTGTGTCCAGTTAGGATGGGATCATGTTAGTTGAGTAGTTACATAATCTCTCTCCCGGAGAACGGCAAAGCTCTTGCTTCTCATCTCACAGTGCTTGTGTGGACTTGAGGTGGGTGTTATTATGCGTTCAACCTCAAGGCTGTGGACATTACATTTTGTTGTGTTGGCTTTAAAAAAAATCTATTTATCACAGGGAAAACGCTTGCCGTAGGACAGAAAGAAAAGTCTGAACATACATCCAGCGCGATTGCCAAAAGAGAAGACACGTTATCCAGTTACAAGTCTTAGAAAACACATCCAACACTTTCACCGACACCTGGAAGGGACAGCTGTGCGTTACTACATGTAATACATGTGTGAGCGTGTGCTGAAAAGGCACATTAATGTACATTAATGCGGGTGTCGTGCTGTACGTTTACCTTTAGAGTACTCCCACTGGATGGTAGGGACAGGATAGCCTTCAGCTGAGCAGTTGAGTATCACTGCCTTTCCATAGATGCCGTCCTGATCCTTTGGTTGCACCACAAATTTGGGAGGAACTGCAAGGCAAGTAGACATTACATTACACTTATGCAATATATACAGTATGTCTACTGATCACCAACAGCTCACTTTGAAAGAAATCTCTCGAGGTCTTTCACAAACCAATCCTCAGTCACAAGAGTGTTTGCCATTGTATTCAGGGAGAAAGATCAAGGACCAATATAAACCTGACGGATAATAGTAGAAGAACTAGTCATTTGGATTAGATACTGATACCCACCACTACGTGTTCACTCTGTTTTGTCCCGAAAACAGCAAAAAGACACAGGGGTCTCTGCTCATATCTCCTAACCAACCTGCTTCTCCTCCCCGCCTCCCCCCGACTCACCTCGGACGATGAGTTGGCTCTGGTGCTCCACGGCGGCGGCCTGGTTGCGCGCGATGCAGGTGTAGTTGCCGTTGTGCATCAGCGTGAGGTTGGAGACACGCAGGGAGCTGGTGAAGTCGATGTTGTCGATGGTGACACTCAGGCTGGCCGGGATGGGCCGACCGTCCTTCTGCCAGGTGATGAAGACGGGCTGGTCACCGGACATCACCACACAGGGGATGAAGACTCGCTGGCCGATGGAAAACCGAGGGAACTCAAATGGGTGGATGGTAGGTGGAACTGGGGATGAGACGTACAAATTAAAATTGCATCGCAGGAGTTTGACGAGCACGCGTTCAATTTAGGTTTAACAAAAGAAAATGTTAAATTTGAGTTTGACTTCTTTATGCATATGTATAATGACTTTGTGACTTATGTCATATGTACATATACAAAGACTATATCATAAATCACACTCATAGGAACTCGTTAGTCCCAATTCTCACCTAGTTCCCAGTATTTTAACACAATGCTGTGATTTTCCAGGAACAGAAATATTATATATTATATTATATTACCTCCACCCACGTGGGGCGGCTGAATTCTCACTCAAACAACATGCATGGAGCACTCTCTCTCACGGTCTTTCACTCTCTGGGGACACCGTAGCCATCGTGAGAACCAGATGCTTTGGAAAATTAATGATTTAAAAATAACATTGGAATAAGCTGCACTTCAGCGCTTATTTAATTCACAGCAAAATAGGCATAATAGGCTCCTGGGGATTCCCTCTCTGCAGCGCTGGAATGCTAAGCAGCCGAGAGGCAAATTAGCCGAGGCGGAATGGCGGCATAGCTTAGTCTACGTTGTGTGCCCCCCCGCACACTTGTTAGCACATCAAGACCCGCCAGAGAGGGGGTGGGGGGGTGGGGGGGTGGAGAGAGAGAGGATTGCCCATTCCGACATTTCTAATCATGCAGTGTCATTGAAGGAAGAAAGCCATCTGAGGTTATCATCGCCGCTGCATATTCAGATGAGCCCCAGATAAGCTGGCCCGGATGATGGAGATGGCGCTTCGCTATCAGTGATGCGAATGTGTTTTCATTACAGGTTGTGGGTATACAAATATCCCTCTGCCTATCTGTGTTTTTTGCGACAGCGAAATGTTTAGATACTAAGGCGATGCTTTAATGTGTCTTTTAAATGCGATGAGCTGCATCTACGCCAGATGGAAAGACACAGTGTCAGCGTGCGGACTGATAAAGAGATTCCGTCTTGGTATCCGAGAGATTAATGATGGAGTAAACATGAAAGTACTGGCGTATGATTGCGTGTGTGTACACCTCAAATAAATGGCCTAAGCTGCTTACTTGACACTTCAGGTTGATAATAAACCTGATGGAGTACCGATGACTACACACAGTCACGCCGCCTAAATCTAATGCTATTTTTCTAAAAATAAAGTCCTGCGTTAACATCCAGTGTTGAGTCATGAAGTGGAACTGGAGACAGACTGAGGTTCATACTGTAGAGTTGTAATAGTTTATTTTAACTTTCAGATGTAGATAAATAACGTCTGTGTTTACATTACAATACTTATGAAGGATAATGATAATAATTAATATGGAATATTAATTAAGTTTATGAAGATGTGTATTGTAGCATAGTAGAAAGACACTGTGGGTTTTATGTTACTGTGAGGTGGTTTTAGGTGTGAATGGAATAAATTAAAGATGGAGGGCATAGACAAATGGAGGTTGCACGTGGTGGGAGGTTGGAACAAGCCTGTTTTGAAAAGGGACTATTTTGTTGACGCACAGGAGGGCGGAAACACCGGAAGTAAGAAAGCTAGTAGGAGGTAGGACTGTTTACCTGAGTAGGACTCCGCCCCTGTGAAGCGGTCTAGCCATTAGCATGTTGTTGCCATGTTATTTTGCATGCTGGGAAACTAACCAATGGAGAGGCCTTAAGCTCAACAATTGTGAGTATTTAACAAGTTGTGTGAACATTTGTACGGGGTGATTATCCCTTCTCGTGAATCGCATACACAGCTAACTGCTTACAGCACGACTGAGAGTGGACTGTGGACCGCCTGAAACGAACAATATTCTGTTCATCATCATCTTTTTTATTAAATACCTTTTAATTATAACTAATTGAATCCTGGACTTCTCTTCACGCGATCGGCCAAGGTTTTGAACTAAACAATACCTTTCACAGTAACGTAGACGCTCTGGTGTGTGGAGAGCTGTGGCTGCACCAGCACGTTGCACGTGTATTCGCCTTCATCCACGTCCTTCTGCACGTCAAACAGCTTCAGGGTGCCGTTGTTCTCGAAGGCCCGCTGGCGGTGGTTGTATGGCAGCAAATTGGAGTCCTTGTACCACTTGATGGAGTAGTACGGGTAGCCAATGACGCGGCAGTGGATGTACATGTCCCGCCCAGCGATGGCAGTGAGGTTTTTCATTGGTCTGATGCTGGCAGGCCCTTGAAGGACACATTGGAGAGACAACTCTCTTAAAATGATTTTTAGGCGGGGGGGGTGCTATAAAAGACAGCTGTGCTGTGTTTTGTGTTTTCAGGACACCACAAACATGGCGTTTACATGCCTTGATTCATTCTGACAGCAAGAAATCAAAACATTGCCTGGATTGATTGAGGGGATCTAGTTCGCCTGACTAAGAATTCCTTGTGGAAAGAAAAAAAAAGGAAAAGAAAAAGGAAATCATTACCAGTGGACCTGTTCTGCTCTGCTCCACGTTTTGTTATCCTCCATATCAAATGTGCTTTTTGCCTTGTGAGAACCAGGGACTCATGTACCCTTCTATTCAAGCCTGTAGTGAATATTACCTTGAGCTGCCACCTCTTCGGTGCCGCCTGTGATTGCCTCTGACAAGCATTAGAGTGGAATGTTCCCTCTCTCCACTCATGAAGCTATTATCAAAACCATTACTCATGTTGCCAGCTTTCGCACACACTTGTGAAAAACCAACAGAATAACCAATGGGCTTCCATAGCTCAGTGTCTATCAGGGAAATGGACTATTATGGTTCTCTTTAAAGCACTATAGAAGACAGTTTAACTAGGCTCTGTAGTGTACTTTGAGCACAAGCCTATCCTGGGTTGCTACCCTCTTTAGCACGATTAAGGAGCCAACGATGTGAGAAACAGTCATTACACTTTCTCTGCAATGGCACCTGTGGAGATGTATCTTCATTGCTTGGCTGCATTCAGCATCCACGGACCCTCGCTTAAGGGCTGGAGGATCGCCCTATTTAGCCTTACAACATGCAAGAGTGAACACAATCAAATTATACCAATCAGTGCACAGAAAGTGCCATTCCCCCTCTGCAATAGAGAAATACTAATAGCCTTGAAGCAAGTACAGAAAAGCCTGAGCGTCCCTCTATTACCGCTACATGACAACAAGTAACCCAGCCAACCATGTCCCTGTAGAGAACAGATAGCACTACAGTCATACACAGGAGCTAACACTAAATCACCCTAATGGCGTCCCAATATAAAGCTATCAGCAGGTGTTGGGTAGGATGCGGGGCATTAGAAAAGTTAATGCTGACAGCAGTGACTGATGATAAGAGGAGCCAGTGCAGGAGGCTGTTCAAGTATCTGTCGCATTCTGAGCACTGAAGCTCCAATATCAGGTTTCCAAGGGGAGATACTAGCAGCACATGGGCTAAAAATAAAAAATAATTGCCAAATTGAGTCAGGCCTTTTTTTTCAACATCTGCGCAGTCCCGGCACTTTAAACATAGCCAATTGAAAACAGAATAAATCAAGACATGTTGATGTGTATATGTGATGGTGTGTTGGAAGAGTTGATCTGACAAGCACCTCTTACGTTTATTCGCGCCTGGTAGGATACTGTCCCGGCCGAGTTGTTGCAGATGCAGCGATACACCCCTCCGTCGGGCACCTGGGTCTGGCTGATGTTGAGGTGGCTGACCACGTGGCCCTCGCCGTTGGTGTAGTGGGAGATGCGGTGGCGGCTGTCCCGCACCACGGGTTCGTCGTCCAGGGTCCACGTTACTCGGGGCTCCGGCGTGCCCTTCACCGTGCACGACAGCGACACAAACTCGTTGATGTTGTAGACCTTCTCACTGAACGAAGCCAAAATCTTGGGGGTGCCATCTGGGTAGTGGAAGGAGATACACAAGCTTAATTTATAATGTTGATATTCAAATTCTAAATGAAACTTAAAATGCTGTTCATTCTGTTTAAATCTGGTATTTCTGCACAGTTTCAAATAAAGATTAGGTTACACTAAGGTTATTAGTATTGTGCTATTTGTAGATTCCAATGGTGGCTGAGTAACAGATCATTTCAGAAATTCATAACATATTTTTATCAAAATATTCTGCTAAAATCCACATTTGTTGATCTTCAGCCTTTAAAAAACTACATTTTCACTGTGGTCAAAAAAGGGTTTGCTCTCCTGCTTGCTGCACACAAAAGGGAGCCAGCACCTGTATTAACAGTGGGGTCCAGCAGCAGTCTAACAGCACCATTAATTAAAGTCTCTTTTCCCCATTCTTTTGGGGGTGATGACGTCACAAAACACTATGGCAGACATTCAAAGCTTCATTAGAAAACCTCAATAGAAGATTCAAATGTTTAAAGGAAAGGTATTACAATAGATCATTTTATAAATGAGACTCTTTTCAAATGTATTTTTCATTGCAATACATGTTCGCTGCATAAAAAGCTAAATCAGAGTGTAAAGCAGATTAATAGAGCTCCTCTCTCTGGCTCCACAGCTTCATTGATTATCAATATTCTCCTTACATTGGGGTGGTCATGGGAGGCAGACACTGCAGCAACCCGGCTTGTGTAACAGTATCAGAAAATCTAATAAAGCTGAGCTGTGCTGCAGCACTCAGTACCACATGTTCACTGTCTGGATTTCAACATGAACACACAGATGCACAGTTTGGATTCACATGTGCATACACAAATACATGAAGACACACCCAAAAGACATTGTACATACAAAGTACTGTATGATTACTGCTCCCGCACACATCTCCAATAAGATGAGTGTGTATTCTGACCTTCCAGTATGACTTGTACGAAGTCCTGGGCGGACATCTTGCCGTGTCTGGCGAAACACTGATAGGCCCCTCCATCGCTCTTGGCCATGCCGGCCATGACCAGGTTCTCCCTGTTTTGGCCTGTCATGCGAACGCTGTTGCTGGGGTAGATGAGCTCTCCGTTGCGGTACCAGGACAACTGGTACTCCTCGGAGCCGGTTACACTGCACGACAGTGACACCTGGCTTCCCACGCTGCCCTTCACCTTCTGCGGGCTCACCACGACCTTCAGTAGCTCTGCGGGTGAGGAATGTTTGGTATTATTCGTCTTTGAATATCACAAGGCGTCATTATTTTGCCATTGAAAGATAAAAAATGCTATGGTTAGAACCATAACAATCTGAAGCAGCATCTTTAGCTTAATAGCTTGCTAGTGTTACAATATAACGCTGATAAAAGTCAAGCCAAATGACCACCAGCCCACGCTACTGACCTTTTACCAGCAGCCTGCCGACCACCTCAGCATTGCCGTAGCCATTCCACACCTCACACACGTATGTCCCTGTGTCGCTGGACTGCGCTCTCTCGATCAGCAGGCCTGTCACACTCTGTCTGAAGCGAGTGTCGGGCTCCAGCGGCCGGTTGTCCTTTAGCCAGCGGTATTTGGGTGCGGGGTGCCCGGAGGCCTTGCAGGGCAACTCCACCCGATGAGACGCCATCACCTCGCGCCGCTCAAAGCTGTCCAGGATGTGTGGTGCTGAGTTGGCGGGGTCTGCATGGGGTGAAGGGTGTAGTCGAGGTTAGTCACTTCTGAACAATTTCCAAACCTTAGTTCTGATGCTTTTAAGTAATATGCAGAGTTGAGACTGGGATGATTGTCAGAATGCAACATAACCAATTTTTTAAAGTGTTTCTGAAATCTACTCGACCAAACTAAAAAAAAAATCTTGCCCCTATACATATATACAAATTGTTTTATTTAACAGTGTTGAGTTAAAAAAACAACAAGGAATTTATTCCAGTAAATATTGCTGAGCTCTGTTTCTGTGTTTTTATTTACCCACATTCTGGCTAAAAGCTAATGCGTCTAAAATATCTACTGTGTGTCCAGTGCTTCATGGTTATCATGGTGGCAGAGTGGGTAAAGGGGCACACACTGTTGTATTGTGAGATTCAATGCGGTTCATGTTCAGGTATGGCATCCCCGGAATTTAATCTTTCATTTCACTTGGTGGGATGTCCCACAGAAATACTTTGCATGAACACAACATGCTTTCTTTAAAAAGGTGGTCTCCAGCAATTAAGCACCTCACATAAATTTGGGGGACTCCCAGCAGATGGATACATTTTTAGTCCTGATTAAAGCTCCCAAACCACTGGATCCTACAATTCATAATGCAACTGAATAGCTTCTTTGTTTCGACCCTCCCTGGTCTTTCGGTAGTCTTTAACCCAATCCGAGATGACTCCGATAACATCACGTTTTCACAGGTTGAATACTACCCCTCGCGACAAGTCAACTGATCTTCATGGACATACAATCTGTCCCTTTAAATGGTTCGGGGTAAGGGAGGGCGATTTTCTGTCCTGAAGCCGCCCCCACAAACTGTGTTGGCACGGTTGTGCTGACCTTTATCACATGCCATCTCCTCTTTAATTCATGGGCTTTTCCTGTCACTCTCCATTCTATTCACTATATCTAGATCTTTTTTTTCACAAGGACAGATTTATTTCCATATGGTCCTCTGTCACTTCGCACTATCTTTAAAACCAACCAAACTCAACAGTTGAACTAAAAGCTAAATGAAACCAAAGAAAAGAGGGCTTCATGTATTTTTTTATGAGGACAGACTTTGTATACCACATGTGTTAACTTGTCTTGTGTCATTTACAGCAGAGAATAAAATAAAGAACTTGAGAAAAAGATTTAGCTACAGGTTAGGACGTGATGTTTTTGCTTAAGTACAACTTTAAGGTTTGCATAGATTGCTGTTCTTCTTACCTGAAACAATGAGGCGGGCACTATTGCTCTGTCGGGTCTCTCCTGTGTACCGGTGACGTGTCATACACCTGTAGTTGTACAGCCCGTCCTCCATTTGCACATCCAGTATATACAGGGCTCCCGTGGATGTGATGAGAAACCGTGACACTGCAAATAAATCAATAAAAAAACACTTAATTATCAATGCATGGTGCAATTTTGAAACAAAATGGAACAGACTTAAAGGAACAATGAACACTTGAATGTTGTTACTGCTTGTGGGCCAATCTGCACCAAATATGTGACCTTTGTGTGACCTGAATCACAGGTCAAGCTGGTGGTGTTTGGAAAAGCTATCTGTAGCTTGCAGATTCTCCACAAAGAGAACGTTAGAGAGCGTCTACGGCCTGCAGGCGGAACCTTCTGGACAGAGTGCAGTATCCATCATTTGTTCTCAAATAATTAGTCCCTACTGACTACACGCTCACCTTAATTGTCTAATGCAACAAGAGTTGTGGTGTGAATGTCATTTTTCTATAACAGAATTTCCACTTAAAACACAAACGTCCCCTACTTCCAGTGGCGGGCCGTGCATTTTCTCCCTGGCCTTTCTGTGCCGTCTGATATCGTAAACATAAATACGCGCATGACGGGATGCTGCGTCATTAACGGACAATGCATCTAGTCCACATCAACAAGAAGAAATTCACAAGAACCCGTCACATTTAGTTATAACAAAACATGACAAAACAATCCAACAAAACTGCAGCACTAAAACACTTTGTAAAGGCTACCTAGAGGGCTTCTGGCCGCTCTTCTTCCGTAGAGACATAGAGGTGAAATCTGATTGGATAAAAGCTCTCCTTAAAACAAGCTGTACTGGAAGCAGAGTAACAGATGAAGACAGGAGCTGTGCAATGAGGAAATAAGCTAATAGGGAAAAATAATAATACATGTGGTGTATTTGTAAAACGAAATTAAATATAAAATAGCTATACCTTTGTGATTCTGTTTAGGCCAGCAGAGAAGGCTTAGCTGGCCCTGACGGCCCACCACTGCCTCGTTCTGACCTGTAATGTCACCCCCACCTCAATCGACCCCTGAGTCTACCGGCATGGATGGAACGCACCGTGTCTCCATGTTTTGACAAACGTCTGCAACACTGCACGTGTGACATGAAAGGAGCAAACAAAAGGACCCGTCGCCTCTGCATTTCATCAAGGGGGCCATTTTTACGACAAATAATATTCTACAGTCACACTGTGTGTATTCATTCTTACGCACTGGAATCACTAGCTTACACACTCCGGGAGAAGACGAGACAGAACAAAAATCCAATTTTGAAGTCTCTTAGCAAATATTTGCAAGTCAAGTGAGGTACGTGGCTCTGTGTGGTTGTAGTCACCAAACATCTGCTGCAGCCCATTTAGCTCCGCTGAGCGCTGCTGGCTCTGAGGCTCTGTGACGGCTGTGTGTTGTGTAGCAGTGTAACGCAGCTCGTTATCATGTAGCTCATCGCTCTCTCTCTTTCTCTCTCTCTTGGGGGAAACTCTCTCTCTCTTTCTTTCCCTCTGCTCCAGCAAAAAGTGCTGGCAGCCAGGGATCACAGAGCGCTTTGATAAGGCACGGCTGCACAGGTCGGATGTGCTAATATCATGCTAATGTTATGCAAATTTCGGTGAACACATGGAGGTAGAGAGATGTAGTCGATGTTTATGAGGAGTGATGTGCGCTGTAGCCGGCGGCTGCCGGAGGTATTTTCATGTCACAGATGATGGAGAAGCCAATCTGAGGCGGGGATCAAACGGGGCCCGCTTTACGGTGGTGGGGGGTGGGGTCTGGTAGAGATATCTTAATGCACACTTTATGTGTTGTTGAATTACTTTCATTTAGTCCCGTCATGACACTTTAACACAGACTAAGGCTGCTGGCACAGATCCCTCGCACAGCGCATGCTAGAACCGGAATTACCACCTCAGAGTTGAAAGCCTCCGACAAAATAGCCAAGCTGCAGTTTCCATCCATCTCTGTCGCAAATGTCACCACTTTATCATTTTTAACCGATTGGCCATTTGTCCTGAAATTGGCATGATTTGCATATAAATGTTTGAGTTATGTTCAAAGACGTGTTTGGAGAGGTCACAGTGACCTTTTGACCAGCAAATTCGAGTCCAGGTGGACATTTTATGCAAAATTGCAGAGTTCCTGAAATATGTCGTTCAAGAGAAAGGGCAGACAGACGGAAAACCCTCCAGCCGGAAAACACAATGAAAAAAGGTGTGAAGTGAAATCTATGATCTTTGCGTTAAACAATAATAAACAAAACGCCACGACTTTAAACACGATCAAAAATATATTTGGCGACTATCCGCCCCAACATTCATGCTTTGAAAATCATAAGAAATCTGTTCTGCACATCGACGCTTAACCTTCTGTAGCGGAGGTGGGATTTGCAAACAATCTTTGAGCTTCTTCCAGTTACAAACAGCGGATAAAGCGAACGACTACCAACATGTTTACAGATCCCCGTAATGGTGCAATGAGAAAGGATGAATGAGCGCGAGGGGAGGAAACAGAGAAGGAGGGATACACAGAGGAGGGTGGTGAGGATGCTATTGTGAGCAAGTGATGACCTAGTTAGAAATGAGAAACCATAGATTTGATATCCTGAAGGCTTTTTTTTCAGCTTGAGGTCGAGGTACACTAGAGTGTGACTGACCATCATATAAACACAGACATGCACTTCATTTTGAGGGAAGGGAACAATTCAGAGAAAGCAGATATCAAAGGGGGAAAGCAAAGCGGGCTGTCTCTTTCCCCCCATCTTCTTCCTCCTCTGAAAGTTGTCTGGCATCAGACGTTGACGAGGCAGCTTATGAATGAGGGGAGCTTTCATGAGAACAGACTGGCTGTCACTGTGACAAAAGACCAGGGCTGGGAGAGGGGAGTACGTCCGTGTTTTAAATGCACGTTAAAACAGACACGCATGTTTACATGCATGGAAAACTGGATCTGGATTATTAGTCAAGTTCAGTCAGGGGATGACAGGTCGGCCCATGTTTGATATCAACGTTGCATTTTTCCCTGTTATAGTTTATTACTAGTTGCGCAAGTAAAGTAGCATCTTGTTACTGTTTTTCACCTCCTACACTGTGAAAATACATCAGTACATCATCCTCAATCCCTGACGATGGCCACTTCCTGATCTCCAGAACACGTGTACAGCCTCTGGAGACGCTTGTGTGTAGATTGCTAGAAATGTTAAGTTTCAGATTGAGATCACTGCTGTGCATCTGTTCAGCAGGAGGTGAACTGACATGTGAGGAAAACGTCTTTCTGTATTAAGACCACTGCAATGAGAACAGAAGCTGGTGGTGGTTTAAAATCTCAAAAACATCCACAACTCTTGTAATTGATTACATTCTGGATGGGCCTTCTCTCTCCCAAACAAACAGAATCGATCGCTTCACACAGAGACACAAGCCTGCAGAACTGTATTGTATTTGCGTGTCCTTGTACAGTAAGCTGAGGGCATTTTCAGCGTTATGCTCGTATCACTGCAGCTATCTCCAACCCCATTGGCTTGAGCGTCTGTATATTAAAGTCTTTGTGTGTGAATGTGTTTATGCAGCACGCTGCTGCATGGAGGAATGGTCAATAATAACGATCGAAGGCTTTTCCCTGCTCCTCTGTGCTCCACCTACTGCATACTAACGCCGCCTGAGACACAGCCTCCGCTGTTCTTGTAGTGCGTTGGTGTGTTAACATGCGAGACACATGAGCAGGCGTTTGTGTCCACACCTGGATGCAGTAAAGACTCTTTCCCACAAGACAAAATAAACCCACTAACACCCACAAACATCTGGCTTTGGTATTTCTCGGCTCCAGATCCGGTCGCCAGAGATGGAGATGTGCTCATTTCCGCCATGATGCGCGTTGAAGTGAATATGATGAATAAAATCAACAGGGATTGGGACCATTATTATACTCTATTAACGTACAAAACGTACATTTGATATGCTCCCCTCAAAGCCACCAGACTCCAGTCAGAAAACGGTCGTTTCCCCTCGCTGATCATCGAAACACGCTTCATTCAAACCGGACAGAAACAAAACAAAACTGATTTAAACTGTCGTTATCTGTTCCAGCAATCACCAGCTGTGGTTTGAGAGTTTGAAATAGAAACTGAATCAGCAACTACACAAAAAACTGAAGAAATAACTGCTTTAACATGTTCACTGTTTACTAACCCTGCGTCCGTGACTTCAAATGAGACACACCAGAGGAAGACACAGCACAGCATACTTGCAATGGTAAAGGAATCTTCCGCCTATTTTTAGTGACTCTTCCATGTTTAATATGAGCGCTAATTTCGGTGGGATAAAGGTATTAGTGTATATTTCTGAAACTATGGCTTCACTTCATCGCAGGTGGCCCCGCTGGACCGTGGGTCGTCTCCTCTTCCCTTCATCGGGGCCCGCCCAGCTGCTTTGGCATCGACTGTGCCACAAACACAGGTCCCTTTCTGTGGGTCCACCGCACTCAATAGCCACAATTAATCCCCACATAAGCCACACTGAGCCTGCTAGTGGACTCTTTGTTCATTCAAATGGGGATCGGCTCTGTAGTTTTTTACTGAAACCTCTGAGACATAATAGAAAGAGAGAGAAAAGGCTGAATCATGTCCCTATCACACTGCTATTGTTACACTTTGGGCTGAGGACAGTTTGCACCGGTGTGGACTTGCAGGTTTTTCCTATGACAAGTACTTAAGAGAGAAGGACTTCTGATAAGGTCGAACACAACAACATTGTGTGTGGCATTGAGCACGTTGACCGGCGCTCACCGGGCGACCATCTGCCCCAAAACGGGCGGAGAAAGTTAAATCGGTTTCAGAGTCCTTTCAATATTCTAATAATTGAGACATGAGTGGTGGAAAGATGAGATGGGAGGAGGGAGGGATGAGAGTGAAAATAAAGGATCAAGAGAGAAAGAGCACCTCTGGGATACAACCACTCTCTGTCATCTGAAATGACTTACAAATTAGCTTACAGCTATGCGCTCCCAGTGAAGGCAAGACAACTTTCATATGCTAATTCAGATCATGGCTAGGCAGAGTATTTATCACAAAAAAAAGATCTGTCAGCCCGGTCTGTCTGACAGATCTTAACAGGAACCCACTACCTCGGTCTCTGTTTCTTACACTGTCTGCCGTCCTCTTCAAATCAAATATGCCGTTGCAAAAGCAAGAGCTGCACACGGCATGTGTGCCAGGAGGACGAAACCCAACGTGTACGTCTCTGCAAGCAGCGCACTGGTCTAAGTATATTATTCTACCATGCTGTTTGAAAACACACACACACACACAAATTATTTTCCCTTCGTAACCTTGAGCACCTCAACCTGAGGAACTTTGAGTCGTCCGACCTATCAACGCCGACGGTCTGGACGCCACTTACAGGAAACCCACGGAGTCAGCTAAACAATGCTGGTTAAAAAATGAAATGTGCTTCCTCATCACTCTGCTGGCCGTGTCCCCGCTGTGCGGCTGTCTTGGAGTGTATTAGTGAGCGCAGTGTGGCCCCCCCGGAGACAGCCGGGGCCCACGGTGTCACCGTGACCTTGGAACGGTCAAACAGCTTGACAAAAACATAAATAAATAAAGATAATGCATGCTGCTCGTATCGTGCCAGTGCCCGTTATATATATATATATATATATATATATATTAAATATATATATATATTCTGGAGGTAATACAGCATCTGGAGTGTCTGCATTTTTAACGGCTTATGATCACAAGGGGGAACAAATGTATACAAATAAACTGATGTCTGATGTTTTCATTGTTGTGTTTGTGTAACAGTTACAAATGTACCACATGAACTCTTGAAAGGCGTCAAATTGAATTCCCCGGCAGTGAGTAATAATAAGTGTATGATGAGGCCGGGAGGAGCCGTGTTGTAATTAGGCCGCTCAGAGTTATTGGCAGAGTGACTCCGGTCGGATCGGGCTGGGATAAGCATCTCCATGGAGAGGGGGATCCCACCAATTTAGAGCCCCTCTAATAAAAACCATTTGTCATTCTTACAGGAGGCCCGCTGACAGCTGCTGAGGGTTGGCATGGCAACGCACGGGCCACCATTCGCTTACCAAGCAATATTCCCAGTACTGTAAATGGAAGGTGGAAACACTCACACACACACCACACACACACACACACACACACACACACACACACAAATACTGTCCAGTGAAATGCTTCAATGCTTAGACACATGCAAGACATATATTTATAAAGATATGTCTTAAAAATGCGTTCTGTAGGAATTCTATCAACTGTCCTACTTATTCTTTATTTATATGTGAATTTCCTAATAGTGATAAAACATTTCTTTTGTTATACTATTATGTTGTTATTTGACATCTATTGCATGTCTATTCTTTGTGGAACAGGGATTCCTCTTCGGGTGTTATTCCTGAGGTCTCTTGCTCCTTCCTGGAGTTGTTCCTTGTCCATAAAATGCCATTAATCTCGCTCTCCCTTCCAAAAAACAAAGAGTCTGCAGTATGTTTGGGCCTCACAAGTGCGCAAATTCAGGAACACAGAAACACAGACACACACACACACAAACCAAGCCATGCCCTAATTTCTCATCACACCTGGCCTACAAACTGGGAGCAGCTTTTCTGGCCCTATCTGCTCGCTACAGAGTTGAGTCAGAAGGCTGAGAATCTTCCTTTTTTTCTCCATTGCCGCTCCCAATCAGCGGCAGCATCGCTCTGCTCATTAACTAGACACACGCTAGCCTGAGGCTAACGGCCTCATATGTCAACCACAGATAAAGATGTCATCTTCTGCTTGACTGAATAAACTGCTATTAGAAAGTAGATGCAAATGGACGCTGAACGATATTCAAATCGGGAGGCAACAGGGAAGCTTAAACCCTGAGGCGCTTGGCCCCACATTCCTCTGTCGTGTTAAAAGGAAGAGAGATTTCAGATACTGTCTGTCTCTGGAGTGATGTTCTACGAGACGTCCCAGATCCCCACGATGCGATACCAGAAGGAGAGGAATAACAATTCGGTAATGATTCACGATGTTTTCCTCATACAATTGTAGAACGTTGGGACATGTTTCCTGTTTTAGGCCGTGTTACACAAACTGCTTCCCCGCCTGTGTTCCCTACTGACGGCAAAGGGTGCAACCTTGAGTCACTCCTAGAACCCGCACAGGTTTTTTTGGTGAATGGGATGTTATAGATTTTTTGAGCTACAGAAACAGTTTAAACAAGATTGTTTTATAGAGTTGCAAGATTTCTAAACAGGATTAAGGATCATTTGAGAACTGAATGTACACGACCCAACCACACATTCACACGCGTGGTCAGTGGTCCTAAGCTTCACAATATGAGGTCGCCCTCAGTTCGGGACGTGTCGGGGACGGCGTGTCCATTTGCGTCGTGTCTTTTCAAAATAAACTTCCGACTTTACAGTAAGTTAGGTTTAAGCAATTAAACCACTCAGTCGAGTTGAGCTTACATTTTCAAACTCGTGGTTTTAACAAACATAACCGCCAGTGCTGCCAGTGACATCACCTGAGTCCACTTATCAAATTTCACACAGTTCACTCTGGGGACACACCAGGCCTCATCCAGTTTATTTCCACTATGCAGAGAAGTACTCCCAGACTCCCGCACACTTGGATGTGTAAAATCGGAGGAGTTCCGCATTAAAGTCATTGTCAGCAGCTTCATGTGTGATGGCTCCTGACTAGAAACTCCATCTCATCAAACAGAATCAAACAATGGACGGTGGAAGAATGGGGTTTATTTGTACAGGACTTATTTGACATACGATGACAGCATGTCTCTATTCTCCACCAGACGGGTTCCAGGCAGCTGTGTGAGCACTTTTCTTTTCTCTACCAGACAAATGTTTGTCTGCTGAAGTCATAACTGAGGAGAGATATCTCTACCCGCAATAGCTTTCAAATCAGCAGTGAATGTGTGTGTGTGTGTGTGTGTGTGTGTGTGTGTGTGTGTGTGTGTGTGTGTGTGTGTGTGTGTGTGCGTGCTGCACTGGCAGGCATTAAGGAAGCTATTACTATCTACTCAATCACAATCTGTCACTTTGTCTGGATGATAAGTCAAGCTGACAACAATTCTACTTATCGCCAAAACCCAAACAAAACAGCCTTAGACTCGGGAGCGCCGCCTGCATCCCTTCCTGCAGCTTTTCACTTTAAAAGAACATCGTGACAGGTCCGGGTCATCCTAGCGGGTCCCCCACATTCTGTTCTCACCATTTTGTTTGTTTGCACACATACATACTTCATGCTTGATGGAAGCTCAGGATTGAATTTGAATCTTTGTGCCGCCCGGGAAAGAGAAAGCGTCGACCGCTTCTAACAGCGTTACACGCTCAGAAATGAAAGTCCTGCCATTCCCATTCCCAATGCAAAGACGAGCAGTTTTCATGCATCTCACTGCGGTTGTGGAATACGTTCCCTGAGCGAGAACGCAACGTCAATTGGAGCGCCTCCTTTAACTGTGATGACCTGAGTGGAGAAGGAGTTTCCTCCCATACTGCCATTCCCATTGAGACTTCACCACATTCCCACATTATGGAAAGGGACTTAAATACAGTGCTCATTGGTGTTTCATGGTAATTTGTGCTGGCAAGTGGAGCGGGCGATGGCGCTCTGTGAGTAAAGCAGAGGGGGCAAGAGGAGGATTAGATAATCAAACAGTGTGCCACTTTAAATAATCTCTGGCTCCTCTGGGGGAGGTGAGACTTAAAGCCGGAGCCCTTCTGATTTAATTGTCTGATTTCTCCGTCATTACGGCTGAGGGCCTCGGTAATTCAGGCTTATTAAATATTCAGCAGCCACGCTGGGGAAGGGGAGGGAACGGAGGGAGAAGGATGAAGCCGGAGAGGAGCGAGGGAAAAAGAGTGGGAAGAAGTTGTGGCGAGGCCTGTGTGCACTGCTTGACGAAGATTCAGACAGAGATGTACTTTGATCCCCACTGTGAAGAAAGACCCCTGTTTTATTTATTAAGGAAGCCAGAAGAGGGGATGTTTTTTTTCGGATAATTACTGGATGTTTTCACATTGTCGATGCAGATTTTGGGGAAATGTCATGGCGCTACTGAACCGTACGATGGCATCATTCTGAAGTGTAGCCAGGTTTGTGTGTTTCCTGTCGAGGGTACTTTAATAAGGAGCAAAAGAGCGAGGAATACCACCTGAATGTTCTGGTAAACCTTTAGGCCCGAAGGGCTGTTAGCCGCCTGCAACACTGGGAAATGACCGATGGTAAACTTGAAGCAATTGGTATTTACGGTTAAAACGTATCAATATCATCGAATTGTAAATGTATCATTGTGATAAAATGCCCCAATAAACGCAAAAGAAGGAGAACATCAGGTCCATGTTTTACAAAGAACCAAAGTGGAAGAAACAGCGTGGGTTCATTTGACATCAGCAGCATGTATAACGTTTATTAAATGCCGTCTCCCTTGTCTCCCCTTGTTCAAGAGTAAATCCGGATTTATGATTCATTACGACATGGACATTATTTATATGCAACGTTTGACACAGCATTCCCAGTAAACACATTTGTTTGTGTCATTTTATCTGGTAAATCCCGGCAGCAGCACGGAGGCCCACTGAACTGCCCTGAACGACGGCGACAGAGTGAAAGGACTCACAGGACACGGTCGGGTCGAACTGGATAATGTAGAGGAAAGCATGGAAGTGCATTTTAAATAACAATTACAAAAAAAAAGGTTAATATCTTTGAATGTAAAACAATGTCTAGATTTGGGAGTTATAGAGGCAAAAACAATCAAACTAGAATCAAACTTATCTAATCACTATCACTATTAGGTGTACAGTTTTTGTCACTTAAGTGAAAAAAAGCATCTCTTTATGATCTTTGAGCTCAATAAGCAACCAAGTAAAACTTAAAAAGTGACCAAAAATAAAGGCGTCGTTGACAACTACTTAAGTTAAATTGCACAAAAAGAAAGAAAAAAAGAAAGAAAGAAAGAAAGAAAGAAGAGACTCGTGAATGAAATGTGTTTGTTAAAAGGTTGAACCAGACGCCACTGGACCTCCCTATAGACCTGAGCAGTGGAGCTCTCCGTGGTGCTGAACTATGCCGCGGAGCAACTAAAACAAGAAGCTGGAACTCCGAACAAACAAACTCCCCAATGAGAACCAGGTGCATAAGCCTTGTGGACAGGATACAGACAGTTCAATTAAACATGAAATCTCATTCAAAGACAATTTCATTCACAAACTGAGGAAACGGCTCTATATTAAACTGACAGCGCTGCTCTATTAATGGATCAAACTGTTATTTTACGTACTAATGGAACTAGTCTAAAATCTCCAGACAGGTTAAAACCACTCTGACATGCTGTGGGTATGAAAGTTGACAAATGAAAAGACTGTAAAACCACATTAAAGTGATTATGGAGAAGGAAGTGAAGAGACGGAGTGCGGCTCTCTAATGAGTCACCCTGTCTGATCGTGGCCCCGGAGCTGCAGACTCAACACGGCAGAAACTACATCTTGACATGACATTTTCTTTGGTATTTTTTTTTAGGTCATACAATTAGAATCATAAGTCTCCCAATCGAGCAAAATCATTTATCTCACCTCTTATGCAAATCAGCTTGTTTAAAGGGTTTGGTGTGAATCAAGTGACATTATCCTGGTCCTAACATACGTCTGCTTTATTTCAAACTATAATCTAATTTATGAAACTCATAAATCTATATATATATATTATTAAAAATGCTATGATGGAGTTAATTTGAACAGTTGGATAAAGTGCTGGGTAGCTGGGAAAGCACCACCACAGGTATCATCACTTATTTTGCCTGATTAGACCTTTTCTCAAGGCTGTGTGGGCGTGCACAGACTGGGCTTGATTGACAGCTCCCTCTTTTTGTCCTCTTTTTTTGATGCGGGAGAAGTTCCAACTTTAGCATTCTTATACAAGGAGTTTCATGTCCCTGACTTACATCACAACACACTGCAGCCTTGCACAACTCCATCCTGCAGGTCCCTTCAGCAACAATAATAAAAACCCACCAGTGTGTGTGTACGCAGGGGCTTAAATCTGTAACGGTGCATCATATCTTAGACATTGATTATGTATTTAAAATATTATTTAATACTAATAAATTAAGAAAAAAGTCATTATTGCTGTGAAATAAATGTAGTGGAGGAAAAAGTGCAATTTGTCTCTAAAATGTAGCAGTGGAGTAGAACTATAAAGTTACATAAAATGTACTTTTGTTTGTTTTTGTTTGTATATTTAGTGGGAAGTTTCTTTTGAGATTTCTTTATATATATATTTTAAACTGCAGCTCAAAGAATTGGCATGTTTCATTCCATCAACAAATGTAGCCCTGCTAACATTTTGAGCATGGAAATAAAACTAAACTTAAAAACTTCACTTGGTGCATTGAGTTCAGTCCCATTAGTTAACGTCACCACATAAGATGGTGACTTTCTTTACCATCATATTTGCTTCAAGGCGGTTTTAGGTTGCTTTCTTTGTTAACCGTTTTTTTTTTTAATCGAGGTATCAGTCCACGCAGCTGCCGGGAAACTTATGGTAACAGCATAGTATATGTAGTAGTACATGTAGCATAGTACATGTTTTTAGGAGTGTGTAAAAAAAACTGAAAAATAAATGAACTGGAGGAAATAAAATGATGGCTTCATGTAGAATCAGCTGACAGTGTGAAAGTACTAAAAGGGTCTAATATATCATACTGAGTGTTATCATTAACATGAGAGCCGTATTTTAATGTCATGAAGGAAGCTAACGAGCTGTTTGATGTACAGGATAACAACACACTCTGTTTCATGCTGATTACAAATCTTCATTTGCTAAGTAACTACAGCTGACGGATAAATGCAGTGAAGTAAAATTATAAAATAGCAGAACATTTAAATACTCAACTAGAGTACAATAACCTCCGAACTGGAGTTAATTACAACACTTGAGTAAATGTACTGCATAAACATTCCACCAGTGGTAAATCATGATAAATAAACCCTGTGACTGACACATGCAAAGACACATCAGGTACAATTTATGTTTGTTTTCACCAATGCCCTGAAAATAATAATAATAATTTACCAAAGCTTTAAAAACACAGCATATTTTAAAGTGGTATAACTCTGAAGCATTTGATGCAAAGCTGGAATAACGACTGAAGAATGGATTTTATGCTTCAAAGTGTATATGTGCATAGTAGTAGTAGTAGTACTACTATATTTCACTAAACTCATGTACACATTTTTCTATTACTCATAAAAATGATGCAATGCGAGACAGAGCGAGACCGAGAGCAGCTGATTATCAAGCTTATTATGTTGTTTCTACAAACCGCGGCGTGGTTTACCTGCGTCAACATGTTTCTGATTAATGAAGATGACAACCTGTAGTTGCAAAACAGCCAATATTTATGAGCATCCCTGGAACATCAATTACACATACATGTCGGAGTAATTATGGTTGCAGATGTAAACTGATAAACAATTCCTGGCATACAACGCATTACGAATCTACTTGGAAATTAGCAAATAAACATGTGTTCTCCGTAAGGGACGGAGGAAGGTTCACACTCCTCTCAGCAGGACTGGCCTGTTGACCAACCTCCGTGGCAACAGTTAGATTGCTGAGATTCACTGAGGCCAACGTTCAGTTGTCCAACTGGATATTTACGGTCCAGATATGCAGATTCAGAGGAAGCTGCACTCTCTCATTCAGACACAAAGCACTGGTGAACGTTCTCATCTTTTAATAAGGATTCTGACACCTTAAGGTTTGAACAAATAAGAATTTGGTTTCACAATTTGGCCAAAATCCTAATAGTCAAAGAAAATTAAAAAAATAAGTATTGTAATAAGTAAAAAGGGCCTAACAGTAAGGGTAATTAAATAAAATAGGCAACCAATTCTTTATAAATACTTTTATAAAAAAAAGACTAATAAATAAGAAATAGAGACAGCAAATAGCAAAACGTGCCCAAAATGAATCCATTTCAGATATTTGTTGCATTAGTGCTATTTAAAGATTGCTGTTACGGTCAGAATTTTGTTTGGTTCCTGTAACAACGCTTTTAGTCTCGATAGGCGAGGCAACCCGACTCCGCACACTGTTCATCCCCTTTAACGTCTCCAGAGGAGAGACTGGAGACACGCCCTCGTTTACAGGACGACTCCCCCGCCATGTAATCAAATGATCACGGCGGCCTGCGCCTTTCTTGTAACGGCTCAAAATCACAACACAAAAAATCTCTCTCCTTCCCTTCACGTCATGGCGTTTCAATTTCCATCTCCCTCCCCGTCACTGTCCCCTCTGTCTCCTTGCTTTTCTTCTCTTGCCTTTTTTTCCTTGGTGTTTCCCTTCCTCCCTCCTCCTCCTCCTCCCCCCGTTGCTCTCTCCCCGCAGAGCATTAGCTTGCAGTGGTCAGGCCGCTTGACAGCTGCTCCACCTGAAGAATATCAATCAATGTTGCTGTGGAGACAGACTTAAGCTCCCCCTCCTTTATTTTCCAGCCCTCCTTTTCTCCGTCGCCTTCGTCTCGCATGTGGCTGATCGTGGACTGAGCATGTCTGTTTGTTTTTCCACAGGTGCGAAGGGATCCTGGTGCGAATACCGAGGTATCATTTCCGATTTCGAGCTGATCTATTACAGCAGAATACGTTGGCACCTCTCGCTGCTAATTTACTTGAGGTGTGACTAATTGAGCTGCAGAGGCGAACCCCACGATGTCTCAGACTATCACTCCAGATGAGCCGGGTAGACAGGCGTGGGATGGAAGTGTCTATCACTGCTAACACATGACAGAAGAGTGAGCACTGTACAAATCGTGCTGCTCGATATAGGACCGCAATCAAAGCGCTACTAATCGCCATTAAGGTCTCCTCTGTTCCATGCAGAAAGAAAAACAACTTTGGATTTCTCTTATATTTTCTTAAATATTTAGCATGTGGTTATTAGTAGGAACCCAATAAGAAAAAAAAGGTTTGGATTACATCACCTAGCAACAATTACTCCTGCATCGCCAAACTGTCAGGAGACCAATCACACTCTTCCCTCTAATTGCTCCAATCTACTTCCCATACGGCACACACTCCCCACTCTGAGCCTGTTCCCCCCCAAACATGGCCCCAACCCTGCTGCTACACATAACACTAAGCAGCGAAATGACTCCCCACAGACCCATCGTCAGTGGCACCAGTGCCAGGCCCGCCAGCGGAGGGTTAAGTAAATATTGGGCAAAGCAGCTGCTCTCGGAGTGCCGTCGTCTGCCTGTGTTCCTGCCTGGTCCCAGCCTGGTATAAATCACACACAGCAATTAGTGCCACGCTGTCCCCCTGCCCTCGTTAAACAAGCCTGCCCGCTGACGGAGTCCGTGCACGCCAGACGCCTGCCTGCATGGGCTGAAGAAGGACGGGCGGATGGATGGATGGAGGAGAAGGATCGGTGTTTTAAAGAGTTAACCAGTGGGACTCACTGCTGCTACGATGCTCGTCTAAGCACCGTGTGGTATTTATTTTACCAAATTACATGACAATGTATCAAGTAGTTGTTGAGACATTTCCCAAAAGAAAGAAGACAGAAATATGGTCGTGCTAGATTGAAAGTCAGGAGGATAACTCAAATCATTGGGGTTCATCCTCTGAAGAACTTGAATTTCCAATAGCTTACAACACAAGACCGGCCTTCCGAAGAGTCACTGTGTATATTATGTATCGTCAGTGTCTGAGATTTCAAACCTAATATAGAATGTCTGAAGAACTAACATTTTAAATAAGTGGCGTTATATAAATTCAACTGTTGCCAGTGAGCTGCAGGAGGCACACCCACTCCCTGGACTTGAGCATGAGAGGAGATGAAACATAGGAAGGGACCTTGGTGGGGAACAGCTGGATGAATTGTTCTATTAGCTACTCAGATAAGATGTGGGTGTCGAGTCCATGAAAACCAGTAACCTGTATTTCTAGTTGACTATATGTATATGACTATATGTTGAGTGCAGTTCAAGGCTTGGGACAATGTTTATTTTATTCTCGATAAATAAATCTAGAATAGCAAGATGAAGGATGACTAAATCCAGCAGCAGCTGATTCTTCTGAATCTTTTTTTCCCCAGACCCATTAGGTGTGTGCAGCCTTCCAGGAGGAAAGTAGTGTGTAACCGTGCAATTAAAAACAATGGTGTTTGTGTGTGTGTGTGTGTGTGTGTGTGTGTGGGCAGAGTGAAAAAACCTTTCATGTCAGCGCGCTCAAAGAGAAACTTGACCGAATCAGGAAGTGTCTTCTGAGCCAACAGGGGAGCCACAGAGAAGGACAAAGACACGCATGGGCAGGTGCAGCAGCTGTGACTCTAAATGGATCGTGGTTTCAACGATACCTATTTCCTGACCTTAAATGTAACGGACTTGGAACAGTTTGAGAACACGCTGACAGATGGTGTCCTGCTGAGGCTCGTCAAATAACAACGTGTCATTTATTTGGAGCAGATATTTTGTTAATTTGGAAGACTTGTTGCCAAGTGGGGGATGTGGAGGCTAAAAGGACAAACGCATGCACACACACACAAACACACACACAGATAAATATTTACGTCATCCGAGATGTGCTGGACTTCTATCTTTTAAATGAAACAGACACACAAGAAGCCACATCGATAGGGTATATGTTTCCTCTGAGCTGTGTGTAGTGTATTTTATTTGTATTAATTTTACCATTAATCAAACTAAATGAATGGATACAACAGTGACAGCGGAGATCATCTCTCAACTTGGCAGTGATGGCGCACTGATCACAGACTGTGTTTTAAGGCTCCAAGCAAAAGCATAGTTTTTCATGCACTGGTGAATTTAGAGATTATGGGCTACTTTACTTTCATAAGATGTCTTCTTTCAGACATCTTATGAGAACACTTTTAAAATAAACATTTAGGTGTGTTTTTGCTTTGCGTTTGTAGATTTATCTCAAATGAAGCAAAAGTGACCACTGCCTTGTTTGCATATTTAAACATAACATTTCTGAGCAATGAAATGATCGTCTTAATGTAAGTAATCAACTGGGGAAGACCCGTGGGGACCAAGTCTGCCGTTAAGAGCAAGTGCTCCCTGCTAGTCGTATTTAGTGTATATGAATAAAACAGCATGAGCCAATGATGGTCTAATTTATGATGCATGCTCTGAAAAGTGATAATCAGTGATCACTGAGCTGATTTTTTTTATTTTTTATTCATCAACTGTGATCTAAAATAGCCAATTAAACCTCGGATATAATTTAGCCGACAACAGCTCGTGAAAGGACTAAAACAGCGTCTGGTGAGAGCAGAAATAGCCATCAGCACCCCTATTACCATATTGCTCTAAATTACCACCATCACCGGGGGAACATTTAACATGCCACCACCCAGTGGAGGGGGAGAAAGAAATAAT
The DNA here is from genome assembly GCA_023566465.1 of Cottus gobio. Lineage (NCBI taxonomy): Eukaryota > Metazoa > Chordata > Actinopteri > Perciformes > Cottidae > Cottus > Cottus gobio. The sequence goes on along the minus strand of CM042229.1, from coordinate 21,156,215 downwards.
GTTGGAACGAATGTCGCTGATTTACATTCTGCTCTCTTTGTGGTTGTGCTACCAGTTGCTGTTGTGTCCAGGGTAATTAGGAGGTAACGAGAGTGTAATTGGGCATTTGGAGATAGAGAGATGCTCACAGACAGAGAGACAGACAGACAGACAGACAGACAGACAGAGAGACAGACAGACAGACAGACAGACAGACAGACAGACAGACAGACAGACAGACAGACAGACAGACAGACAGACAGACAGACAGACAGACAGAGAGACAGACAGACAGACAGACAGACAGACAGACAGACAGACAGACAGACAGACAGACAGACAGACAGACAGACAGACAGACAGACAGACAGACAGACAGACAGACAGACAGACAGACAGACAGACAGGCAGACAGACAGACAGACAGACAGACAGACAGACAGACAGACAGACAGACAGACAGAGAGACAGAGAGACAGACAGACAGACAGACAGACAGACAGACAGACAGACAGACAGACAGACAGAGAGACAGACAGACAGACAGACAGACAGACAGACAGACAGACAGACAGACAGACAGATGGAGAAGGAGCTGAATGACTTGTCTAAAAATGGATGACGCTGTATGGGCAGACTCTCCAACACCACCACCTGAGTGCCACTCACGGACGACCAGGCAGAAGAGAGGGGGAGGAGGGGGTGGGCCTGATACAGAGGTTGGGGGATGGGGAAATATGGCTGGAGCAGGTGGAGGACGCTGGTTAGCGGGCGTGCTACTGGTGCTGCGAATGTAAAAAAAAAACTCTGGTTTGTACACATGTGGTCTCTTGGTTATTCTTATTCATAATTCTCTATTTTTATTTCACATGTTTTATTCCCTACGGTGCGTTGGGGGAACCAAAGGGGATCTTTTTGTTCCCTTGCCTTGTCTGCTCTGCCGTGTGTGCGTAGATAAGGATTGTAGAAAGGAATTGACAATTGTGCAACAAATCCCCCCCCCCCCCCCCCCCCCTTTTTCCCTTCGCTCTGTCTCTGACAGACTGAAACAGACTCTCCTGTTTAGGTGCATTGTGAGAGGGAGAAAAGACGAGGAGAGAGAGGTGAGCTGGTTACTGTGGCAACCAGGAGAGTGACTCTTGCAATGGCATATGCATTTGGGGGGGAGGAGGGGAGGGGGGGTGAAGGGATGTAGCCGAGGGAGGGTGTGGGCTTGGGCTGGAGGAGGTGGAGTGCAGGAGGCAGATCAGAGGGAGGTGTCAGTGGGTTACTGCGCACAGAGATTCAACCTCTTTTTTTTTCTCTAACCCTGGCAGAAGAAAGGGAGGCAGAAACAAAAGGGAGCTGTCTTTTGAACGGTGGCTGCGCTGGATTGGACTGTCAGCGCTTCCTCCTAACAACCTCACTTAGCTTGCTGCTCCCAGTCCCAGACACTTCCTCACGCTGCCTCTCTCCCCCTCTGCCTCCCCTTTCAGAGCACTGTGCACGCTTCAGTCTTGCATGTGATTCTCAGATTGAAATGTGCTATTGATACAGCTGGTAATTGGTGGGAATCAACCATTTGAGCTATAAAATTAATAAAACCAACTTCCTGCTTGTTTGGACTCGATTGTCAATTATTTCAATAAGGGCTGCTACTAACATTTCCTTTCATATTGAATTAATTTGCTGATGACTTTCTCTAATTCTATAAAACATGAAAAACCTTTTCTAACTTTCTAAAAACCTAAGGTGGAGTCATTCATTATTTTGTTTTGTCCGACCAATCGTTCAAAATCCAAAGATATTTACTTCACTTTAATGTTCAGAGAAGGAAAAGCAGGAAACGATCACATTCGAGAGGCTGGAACCATTCAAAGTTTGTTATTTTCCCTGATGAATAACTTCAAACGAGCCAATGCAGCTTTTGGGAGAAGAAATATCACGTTCTTCCAAATCAAGTGAATGCACCATCGCTCACTTCACAACAATCTTACGGAGACGGTAGCTACCGTTAAACCATGCTAGCAGTCACTGTTATTCCACACATATCGCCTCTCTTTGCAGCAGGAGCATGTGACTTGAGTAACAGCAGCCACGGTGGCCTTCAAGTGACAATTGTCAGATTCTGTCACCGCGATAACGTGCAAGACGCAGTCAAGAAGCTTTCAAATGGAGTTTGAAGGTGGGCGTGGCCTCAGCAAACACGGGGGGAGTAGGGGTGGTGGTAAGTGGGACGTTTCAATACACCCCAGACTGAGACCATATTCGCACTATTCATTTTGCTCGTTAAGATAAACGCTATGGCAACGACCTTTGACTACTACTATGCGTAAAATGGCTGCACCGTGAGCCAAAGGCTAACCTTCACTACAGCCGTGCAAATGCAGAGGAGACCTGCTCCATGCATTGAGTGAAGAATAGTCTGATGGCGGGGACGTTCCCGGACCGAGCGACGTGTCCTGAGATGATGAGTGGCATAGAGATATGCAACATGTTCGTCACACAACCCTGTGTGTTGTGGACACATGAAAGGATAAGCCACAGCTGGTCTTGTGTTAAACCTTTAATTCATCGTTCATGGTTTTCTATCAATCTAGGAGACACTTAATAATGGGCTCTCATTTCAGCCCAGATCTTGCTACATCCACATGCAGGACAATTTGATGACCATCTGTCATGCAGACTTTCCATTTTTGCTTAATTAAGGGCAATTAACCTTTTATCTTCTTCTTTTTACCTCCTTCCAGAGGCGTTATGACTTTGCTGGGGAGGATGATAGTAAGTACCCTCTGACCTTATGACAGGAGCCCACAGAGAAACAGACTGCCAGAGACAAACAGAGCCATGGGGTGGGTGTAATGAATATGCTGCCCCCTGTGGTGGGGATGACCTTATAAACAACAACAAACTGTCACTATGGCCAGGCCTGCTGGGAGCTGCCCTCTGTGCAAGGGCAAATGGCCTGAAATTCACTGGACAGGGCTGCCAGGGCTCCGAGAGCAGGCAGTCATTAGATGTTGAAACACAGCACAAGCTTCTGGGCATGCCTGCTTGTTGTTCATTTCTTATTGTGTTCTCGTTTTAATAATCCGCCAAACGTTTAAATTCCTCCTTCAACCAGCTGACGAGACGGCGGTTAGATGCCGTGCTCATCAGTCGATTCTCCCTCTCGCGACGCAGTGCCATACAAACCCAGGATGGCACATCATAAGTTATTTGTCGTGTATCCTAGGTAGATCATCAAAAGTCTCGTCGATGGCGGCGCGGCGAACGTGCTCCCACTGCGTCGCTTGGCGCTAAGTGACTGCTTTTATTACACGAGACAAGCGACGCGCCTGCGATCGCTGTGATCTCAGCCAGGCGTTTCCGAATCAAACGGCGGCGCAGAGACGTCCTCGAGTTTCAAGGAGGAGACTTTCATGTCTCCATGAAGGAGACGGGGTGGGGGGAGGGTTGGGGTTAGAAGTCACAGCGAGGCATATGGCATCTTGAATTTGGGCGATGAGAAGTGACAGGTTAACTGAACATTTGGCGGGGAGGGGTGCACTGGGAGAAAAAGGGGTAGAAGAGAGGTGGGGGGGGGGGGGGGAAAGAGGTGTGTGTGTGTGTTTTGGGAGGGAGGGTAGGTGGGTACGGTTGCTAAACACTTCCATCTGTTCGTATCCCGAGGCGCTACTGTCTTATGCAGATGAGGTGTTGCTGGGCCGCCTCCTTCCGCTAACAGCAGATAAATAATGATATAAATATATTTGAATAATAGGAATGGCAGGACGGGAGGGGGGGAAACAAGGAGCAGCGGGGTCAGGCTGTTTCTGAGGGAGCGCTTGTTTTGTTTTTTTTACCATCCGATGATCACAGCCCTCTCAGGATGTGCGAGCGCAGTAACTACGTTCTCATTAGGGTCGGCCTTCCCCGGCGTCCCATGAGAGAGATTTGCTTAACAGGGGTCCTCCACGCACACCGACATGCATAATAGGAGCTCTGAAGTTGTGCTGGGATTCTGAGCAATACTGATAATGTCACTGTGTTTCAGTTGCTTCAGGGATCAAGACAACACACGATCTTAGTATACTGTATATGAAACCTGTGAGCGGGTTTTAATTCTTTATAATGAAGCTGTAAGGATTTACATGTATTACTCTAAACACTGGCTAACTGCTAGGTCTTATATCAAGGGGGCAATATCTTGTGTGAGACCTTTTAGGTTCCTGTGAGTAACTTTCGGCTTCTTTGGGATAAACATAATTAGATAGTCAGCGTACACAGTGACCAACAAGTTGAAAATACTTTTTAAGAAAAGAATGTCACAAATAATAATAAAAAAGGTGCAGTTTAGAAAATGTTAGTTTGCTTAGCCTCTGTTTAAAAGACAGTACTATATTTATCTGAACATGGCAGCTTGCAATTTGTTTGTTGATCTTATTGAATCGTCATTAGCATCTGTCATAATAGTTGCTAATCTTCCAGAGGTCCACGCTGTCCCTGGATCGCTGTCCCGTAAACACTGATTCCAACCTACGCTCCAGGCTTTTCAGATTGAAAAGGGGGGTTTAGGGGGTAATTGTGTGAGAATCTTGAATCCCCACGTCCCCGTACTTAGATACAGTCATGTGTGTGCTCCTACTAAATGATTGCATATTCAAATGAGGATAAGGGGCTTTTGTTGGAATGAGGGGGATAGGAGGGAGAGAGGAGAAAAAAAGGTTGAAGGAGTGGAGGAAGGAAAGCAAAGCCCAGACTGATTTGAATCTGGTAAACTGTCAGAGAGAGGGATTACCCACCAAATCCCTGGCGAAAATAGAGGGCAGAGTTATTTACTAGCCTTACAACCAGCTGCAAACCATCTGCACTTAATTGTAAGACACAAACTTTATGAAGATCAACTGGGGATTTGGCTACAAAGCCTCTTACGCCGCTGAATTGGTGTCCCTGCCTCGAGGGGGAGCGCATGGGAGGGTGCTCGAGACACGTCACATGTACTTTGGAGGACGTGGACTCCGCTGCTCTCTCTAGTGTCTATCGTTAAAGACAGAGACGGACCCTGCATTAGTACGGGGGAGGGGGGAATTAAGACGCGCTTTGCAAAGTAAACAAGTGACACCTCTGCTCGCTTAGACGAGAACCTGGACAAGACACACACACACACACACACACACACACACACACACACACACACACACCATGGCCGGCACCAAAACATTAAATTGGCTTGAGCTGAATTTCTTTTAGCTAAGGCCGGTCATGAGAGCCCACTTAGGCACATGATTGACCCGGCGACCGACACAGTGCATATAAATCAGCACGGGGAAGACAATACCTAGGATACTAAGGAACCGGCCCGGTGCAGAAACCCACCATGCAGTGGCATTGTTATATGTAGGTCGCTGTGCATTCTGTTGTTCCTGGCAGGCATCTGAAGACAAGAGATAAGAAGTCCTGTCCAAGCCACTGAATGGCAGGTAGCCAGGCTAATCCTATTTAACGAGAGATCTGGGCTGAATCCGGGATGGGGCGTGTTGGTTGGGGGTCACGCGAGGAGTGCGGCGGGGTCAGGCTGTGGCTTGGTTGGAGGTGTGGTCCCCGGACACTGAGCATCTTAAAAAAAAACAATGTACACCACACCTCTTTGCCTGCGCTCATCCATAATCCCTGATATAAATGCATTTCAACTGCTTAGGAACTGAAATGTGAGAGTGTGGTTTTTGTTGTTGAGCTAAATGAAGGAGAAATAGACCGTCCTCCACGAGCGCACCACTTCTAAGAATCTCACAAAAGCGTCACCCAGGAACAAATATGGTGGGCTCTAAGCTGCTGGCCGCTTTAACTCATTTATTTTCTTCCACTGCGCTAATTCCTCCCATCTCCATATGTTGAGGAGGAGGAGGGGGGTGGGGGGGTATGGACATAGGGGGGTGGCGGGTGTCAGGGATTAGGCCATCATGTCTGGACATACGCTGCGTGTAATCACGCTGGAAGGGCTGGTCATTGTGCATCCCTGCGTCCAGTATAAGTCCGCAGGCTCCGGGACATCACGTCAATATCTCAATGGCCCCTTTATGTTCAAAAACAAAGGAGATGGAAAATGTATAAATGGACTTAAATATAATGTTTTAATAGACACATTAGCTCTGAACGCTGTCTCATGTGGCATAAATTCAGCATTATGTGTTGTGCTGTTGTATCGTGTTGGGAGAGTTTGTTGAATCTGCTAATGCTGCCACGAGCACGCCAACGAGGCGGTGATCATTCTCTGCGACTCCCTTCAGAGCGACACCACGAAGCCATCTGCGACGCCGAAGCTGTAAGCTCTGAAGCAAACAGCCTGTAAACGACTGAATAAACCGTGAAGACAGACACTGTCAACTTTAAACACACACGCTCCAATTAGCTCAGGAAGCACCTGTAGTTTTGTCCTCGGCTCGGTGGCATCATAACTCATAATAAACCTTCGGCCTCCCCTCCACCCCTCTTCCACCCCTCTTCATTAGAAGGTATAATCCCCGATGGCCCATCTGCCAGACGCCAAAGCTACAAAACACAGAGCAAACAAGGCTGGGAGAAGCCGGCCATTACGGGGCCTCTTTGAATGGGCCGACCGATCGCGTGCACACTCGCCGTGTTTGCTCAGGCCCGGTACGCTGCTGCTCCACACGGGGGAGGAACTGTTTGAGCTTCAGGAGAAGGATCGCTGCTGATGAGCGGCGCACCTGCCACTGGAGAGGATAGGTGTGTCCCTCTCCGGCTCAGAATACAGGCTGGATACTGGAACATTCAATATATTACAGCTAAACATTGCTAGGACACACTGGATGTTTTTTTTCTCCTATTTGTTTCATTATTTGCTCATTTTTAGGCGACTAAAATCCCAAACAGCTTATATAACAAGACTGAGTATCCAGCTGCTCTTCGTCCTTTCTCTACACAGCTTTCTAAGGGGCCTCCACCACAGTAATAATACAGTCTTCTTTCTTTCCAAGTAAAAAAAAAAAAAGCCATGTCCGAAAAAATAAAAAAGAATTGTGCTTGTGTTTCCATCAGCTCGTCTTTTCCAGTGTTAACTGAGGAGAGCCGGCACTGGTCTAGCAACACAGACTGACGGACACAAAATGGCTGCCTTGGACTGAAAGAGGCAGCGAGCCAGAGCAGCAGCAGCAGACACAGCAAACCTTCTACTGGGCTCCCTCTTTGCTCTCCGCTATTGAGGCAAGATTGACAAATTGCCAGCACACCACCACTTGATTGCTCCCCCCCCCCCAATAGTCCCACAGCATCGACATATCGGGTGTGGGAGGGGGGGGCAGTGTGACCCTCTTGCCGCCCAACCGGGATTACACTGTGGAAATGTAATCCTGGTTTTGTGGGGGCTAAAGGGATCAAGGGGCTAGAGGACACAATGTAATCAGGGAGAACGTCTACACCCCAAGAATCAGACGGCAAGATAAGTCCAAGCAGAGGTTTACCCCCGACGTCAATGAGGACATATGTCGGGACACATTAATTGAGGCATGACACACTTACTGAATGTCGGCTCGCTCGAGCACGCTTTTTAATTTGTATAGTTTTGTACATTTAAAAGGTTTAATATGAGTTCATTTATTAAAAACATATAGAGAGAGATTTATTGCATTAGCATATGATTGTATGAAAGGCAATTTCACCTCCCATATGTATTATAAGCATATATATATATATATATATATATATATATATATATGTGTATATATAGATATGCTTATAATACATTTGTGCTACGTGTAGGAGGGTGCCCAAATTTGTAAATGCTCCTGGTGAATTGAAGAAAACTGTGTCTGTGCCCCCCCCCCCCCCCCCCCCCCTCCCCCGTGTGTCTAAATGGATGCACACGGTCACGTGATCTGGTCTCCATTTTGGAGTGCTGTGCATGTGTGCCTGTCAAGACCTGCCTTAGACACACAGAGATAACACACACACACACACACACACACGCCCGTTAACTACACGTATAAGTTTAGACCTCGCGAGCTGAGAAGAATTAAGCTAAAGTGAGAAATAAATAAATAAGTGGAAGAAGCTGGCTAACACACAGTGAGCTTAATAGCTGCTGAGAGAGAGAGGGGGCTTATCTTCCCACCACAGCTAATATGAGCTTCTCAATTAGATGAAAGGCTTTTTTTGTGTTAAATTTCTCCAGGCAATTTATTTAGGGTGGGGGTAAAAAAAGAAAAAAGAAAAAGGGGAGAGGAGCGGAATCCGAGCAAACCGTATTGGCCAAACGCACAACGAGTCATAGCCAGCTCCAGCCAATCAGGCTGAGCTCACAGCACCAACTCAGGCCCTCAGCAACAACATGACTATTTACTGTATGCAAGAAGAAAATCTATTTGGGGTTCATCACCGCTCGTGCAACGAGCCACACGCACACACAGGTTGCATTTAATTGTCTTTACGCATGAACATAATATTTGTATTTGATTCATGAGGTTGCATTGAACAATCGGCACTCTTATTGTTAGTGAGTTAGAGGCAAAGACGTGTGAAATCTAAACCTGTGAGATTTTTTGACGACTGCAGAAAAAAAAAACAGCAAACATGCAAATGAAACGTGTTTCCTGAGCTTCCGGAAAGCTCACTCCGTATTCTGCATTGTGAATTTACTCGGATTATGCAAAGGACCTTTTATTCGCTCACGTATCAGTTTTAATTTCTTTGTCCTCAGAAGTATTTTTACACAGACTCCCTCCGTATTGTACCTCTCTCTATAGTCGCAGAGTGGAACTAAAGGATTATGCAAGCATTTCCAAAAAATTAGGTTTCCTTACTTTAGACAAAATAATGTAAGGAGCGGGTTGGAAAGACCAATAGAACCATTTCTTTAGTGTTTTCAACACCAGGAGTTTGTGAAATTATTTTTATTATTATTATTATTATAGCCGTTCAGCTCAAATGTATAAAAACGAAATATTACATAATTATTTTAAATCTTGCATTTAAATAACAGAAAGGTATCGGTTGTTAACACAATAATTAGCTCTACAATACAAATACATGTAAATGTATAAGGTTTAATTTTATTAAAAGAAAAATAAAGATTTAATAATTCAGTAAATTCATAAAATATATTTTCTTTGGTTTAATAAACGCGATGAATCCTACATTTTATAAAAAAGATATGCTGAAAATATGCAGCTTTTTATTTTTGCTCACAAATTTTTTTTTTTTTTTATTAAACATGTTAGAAATATTAAAATCTAGATAGTTAATTAAAAAAATCTGCATTGCCTGTCTGATTTATAATCTTGTAATTCGTGGAGAAAAAAAAAAGACCCAAAAAATGCAAGTTCAGATAAATAAATCCTATCATGGTGAAGAAATGTTAGATCCCCCAAAAAATGACACGTCTGAGTCACCTTAAATAAACACAGGGACGGTCTGTCTCAAGGCCGCTGCAGACCTGCTGGTCCAAACCCATCCTTAATCACCCGTTCCCACCATCTGCTCCTCCGCTCTGTATTCCAGAGTCAAGGTTACACATCACAGCTCGAGAAACACTGCTGCAGGACTGTGGCGATACATGACAGGGCACCTGGGCAAAGATGAAGCGACGGGCGGCGCAGGGGGGGATGTCGCCGCCCTGAGACCATCTATCAAGTTGATTTCCCACGGCGACTCATCTTGCTTACACTTTTCCACAGGTCACCGATATACCGGAATTAATTCACTTCATTATTTTGTAGTTTTGATTAGCGTGGCGGGAGCAGGGGAGGAATCTTCATCGCTGTTGTGTTCTGACGGCTGAGGCTGGAACCTCTGTGCAAGTCTGGCTTTTAGTTGCTTGCATCTTAATTCTCATGCAATGCATGAATCTCATGGTACTCGCGACTAAGGTCATGCTGTGCTGAGAAAACAATCAGATTTTACTGAAAAAAGACATCTTCAAATGATATCGCGGCCGTGCAAGCTTTGTTTGAGGCCTGCTGGCGTAAACAACCGTGATTTATTGAAATGTGTTAAAAAAACGAGTGTCAACAGAGGGAGGCGCCGGGCCCTCGCACAAACAATCGCTCGTCAGTCGCGGCGGTGTCAACCAACATTTAATTTCTTGCTTGTTGTGAGGATGTGGAGGAAAAGAAAATCAGAGGGCTCGCATGTCATGAGTCTGCATTAAAGCTCGAGTCGTGATGCCCCCCCCCCGCCTTCTTTCGCTTACTTCCTCGCCGTCAAATGCGGCACAGACGGGGACAGAAAAGGGGAAGAGAGGGGAGATAGAGAGGAACATAGAGAGGGAGGGAGGCTGTGAATAGGCAGAGTGAGTGGCATGCATGGACAGCCCCTCTGTCTCTCAAAGACACTGCAGCAGCTGCATGCACGCGATAAGAGCAACCATTCACAGTCAAACCCCTCCGCCCCCTCCCCTTTTTCCTCCTCCTACACACCAACACACACACCAATAGCATCTCTGTCTCTCTACAACACACACGTTTACATGCACTCCGGCCTCTCTGCAGGTTCCTACAAAGATGCTGAGATTTCAAGCAGCCTTTTTGTCGCCAGGCAAAGGTCTTCCCCGCAAACCGTTTTTTTTTTTTTTGTGTGACGTCAAAGTAGAGCAGGGTTGAACATGGATGAGACGGAGAGGTAGGAGAGAGAGATCATCATCTTTCTTTTTTTCCATAGAGAGAAATCCCGTCGGCGCTCAGCGACTTAAGCGTTTCTTCAGCGAAGTGACTGATGCTCATCTAGCTGCCCGCCACCGAGTCTAGCTTTGTTTGTTTTATATCTGCCATCCTCAGGTGATCTCACAACAGAGAGCGGATTGGTCTGAAATGCCCGATAAAAAAAGAAATCACCGTCCCATAATGACAGCGGGATGTTTGACTATCCCTGATCAGCGTCTATGCACCAAAACCGCTGCTTGCATTATGTCACCTTGCATTCGCTTGAATGCATCATCCATGTCATGTTGCCCCCCCCCACCACCCCCGAACAGTAAGTGATCCAACACACACACAACCTGGCACAGCTCAGCACTCTCAACAGTCCAGCCTTGTGCTTTACGTACAGCTGCAGCCTTATCAAATCTTATTTTTTTCCTCAAATATAGGACACGTGAACATATCTAACCGCCATGCCAATCACTCAGATCCACTGATAACATCCAGCCCCCAAATCCATACAGGCCACGGACCGTCTAAGTGCCAATTAATTGGCGGCTCCGTCCGCGATTAGCTCGTGTTGCGCTTATAGCTGATCTGTATCTTGGCAGCGAGCCACGCATGACCTGGCTTCCATCCAGGTCTGGGAGCCTACGGAGGAAGCAGCCGGGAGCTGTAGCCCCGGCGCAGCGCTGAGCGGCCCGGAGAAGATGTGCCAAACTGCGGCGGCACAAAGGAGACCTCACTGTTTATCAAAGATTAAGCAGTGTTTAGTATCTCTCCCCCGGCCCCCCTCCTCCTCCTCCTCCTTCTCCTCCTCCTCCTCCTCCTGCGCTCAAATATATGTATGCGTGCACACACATATACACACACAAACCACCTCCAGCTCGCACCCTAATTGTTTCCCAGCCCCGAGAGTTTAATAAAGAACAAATTGCGGTTATTGGTGAGCAAACAGCACAGTACGGAGGTGGGAGTGTGATCATCGCGGCGCCAGTGCGGTACGGAGACGGAAAGGGCATCCGCCAATTTAACTAATATCTCTGTCAGTCTTGGGGCCGGAGCGCAGGCTGTGTGGAGGGAGGCTGTATAGAGGGAGGCTGTATAGAGGGAGGCTGTGTGGAGGGAGGCTGTGTGGAGGGAGTCTGTGTGGAGGGAGTCTGTGTGGAGGGAGGCTGTGTGGAGGGATGCTGTGTGGAGGGAGGCTGTGTGGAGGGAGGCTGTGTGGAGGGAGTCTGTGTGGAGGGAGTCTGTGTGGAGGGAGGCTGTGTGGAGGGATGCTGTGTGGAGGGAGGCTGTGTGGAGGGATGCTGTGTGGAGGGAGGCTGTGTGGAGGGAGTCTGTGTGGAGGGAGTCTGTATAGAGGGAGGCTGTATAGAGGGAGGCTGTGTGGAGGGAGGCTGTGTGGAGGGAGTCTGTGTGGAGGGAGTCTGTGTGGAGGGAGGCTGTGTGGAGGGAGGCTGTATAGAGGGAGGCTGTATAGAGGGAGGCTGTGTGGAGGGAGGCTGTGTGGAGGGAGTCTGTGTGGAGGGAGTCTGTGTGGAGGGAGGCTGTGTGGAGGGATGCTGTGTGGAGGGAGGCTGTGTGGAGGGAGTCTGTGTGGAGGGAGTCTGTGTGGAGGGAGTCTGTGTGGAGGGAGGCTGTGTGGAGGGAGGCTGTGTGGAGGGATGCTGTGTGGAGGGAGGCTGTGTGGAGGGAGTCTGTGTGGAGGGATGCTGTGTGGAGGGAGGCTGTGTGGAGGGAGGCTGTGTGGAGGGAGGCTGTGTGGAGGGAGGCTGTGTGGAGGGATGCTGTGTGGAGGGAGTCTGTGTGGAGGGAGGCTGTGTGGAGGGAGGCTGTGTGGAGGGAGGCTGTGTGGAGGGAGGCTGTGTGGAGGGATGCTGTGTGGAGGGAGGCTGTGTGGAGGGAGTCTGTGTGGAGGGAGTCTGTGTGGAGGGAGGCTGTGTGGAGGGAGGCTGTGTGGAGGGAGGCTGTGTGGAGGGAGTCTGTGTGGAGGGAGTCTGTGTGGAGGGAGGCTGTGTGGAGGGAGGCTGTGTGGAGGGAGGCTGTGTGGAGGGAGGCTGTGTGGAGGGAGTCTGTGTGGAGGGAGTCTGTGTGGAGGGAGGCTGTGTGGAGGGATGCTGTGTGGAGGGAGGCTGTGTGGAGGGAGGCTGTGTGGAGGGAGGCTGTGTGGAGGGAGGCTGTGTGGAGGGAGGCTGTGTGGAGGGAGTCTGTGTGGAGGGAGTCTGTGTGGAGGGAGGCTGTATGGATGGAGGCTGTGAGAGGGAGGTTGTGAGAGCATAATTTGAAGCTAACGTTTTACAGTGTGCCGGACGCTTAAGGGGACTTCAGTGCATCACACACAGTCAGGTTTTCTACCTGCAATGTTGCACTGCAGCATTCAAAATATTGTTATTGTTAAATCTGACACAATCATGTTTCTCATGACTTGACATGACATTAGACATTTAGTCATGAAGGCAAAGTAACTATTACTTATGTTTTGCTTCCAGAAAGCCACTCATATTGTATTTGTGGAGAGGGAGGACAATTATAGTTATTACACAATTTACCCATTCAAATTCACACAAATAAAATGTTTTTGTCCTGGAAATGAATTTAAAAAAGTATTATTATATTTAATATTTCTTACATCAAGGTTTTAAGACTATAAAGACTTTATTAAAATCTATAAACCATTATTGTAGCTGCCTAGGTTAAGTAAAAAAATAATGTGTCCATGGTGGTCATTCTTACAAAATGGTAACATGTGAATATTTATGTTATGTCTAATACTTATTTATCCATCTATGCATTGCTAGTTGCATATCAAAAGTAACATATATTGTTTTCATGGGGCTCAGTAGTTCTTTTTCACCGATAGCTTATTATGCTGCCTGCAACCTGCCCAGTGTATCTACCCGTCATGTTCCCATAATGCTTTGTGGCAGCTGCAGCCAGATTCATGCACACAGGTATTGATTTTCTTCCCAGTTTTTTTTGTTGTTGTTTTTTTTTTCCTTCAGTGCAACCCTTTATTTATCTCGCTAAGCCCCTGCCACTGGGTGCGAGGAGAGAACCAGCAGCTTGTGAGAGGACACACACTGAATTCAACGCAAGAGACGCTTACGACGTAACGTGGATTTATTTTCATTTATCTGTCATTTATCTGCCAACGCCGCTCTGCTGCAGAGCATAATCCGAGCTCTGTGTGGGATGCATGTGTAGGTATGCATGTGTGTGTGTGTGTGTGTATTTGTATCGTCCGACCGTTCACACAAACACAATGTTCTCCACAGGCCACCTGACCCATTTTTCCTGTGTGAATAACAATACTCCAGCCAATCATGGGCGGACGGAATGGCAAGGGCTGGAAAAAAAGGCTCAACATCCAGCCTGTCACACGTCAGAGTCCCAACCCTGCCTGTCGACAGAGCGAGGGATGGAGAGCGAGGAAGACAGGGAGAGAGAGAGAGTTAGTAATCCTCTCTCTTCTCTCCCCCTCCTTGCCTCCCCTCCCTCTCCGTCTCCACCACAGAGGGACCAGTAAAACCATTACCCACACAGCCCAGCCCCCAGCTCAAGGTTGTGCAGCGCCAATGGCTGCTCTTCCTACGTAGCATGCTAAGAAAAGGGCAAAACTGATGGCGAACGAGCTTCAAGGCTGCTCCCAACAAAAGACATTCATTACACCACGCTACACACACACACATATATATATATATATACAGTATATAAAGCAAATTAATAACTTCCATTCTACCCATGAGACAAATATTTACAGTAGGGCAGCAGTGATAATGGAAAGTCACTATCCCTCTAAAACACACTTAAGCTGTGATGCAGGAAGGAAAATCTTTTCAATGTAACACACCTCACTTTTATATTAATTTATGCTGCATGCTGAAACATTCATGTGAACTGATAACATTTTTCAGTGTCAACACAGCCCAACACGCCTGCCTTCGGCCATCGCTGACTGCATGTATCCACAGCATAGACTGTATATAAGAAGTGATATCCCCCATTGGTGGAATGCCATTTTGAAGCTTCGAGTACGGCCTTTTGGACGTCGCCATCTTGTTTTTTTTACAACCGGAATTGACACAAGAGGGTGGAGCTGAGTACAACCAAATTCTGAATAGAACATTTCTAGGGGACCAAAAAGGATTAACGTTATAAAACAAGGAAAACTCCCGGACCTGACAACACCGTGGTAGAGACCTGTCAATCACAGTAAGCCCACCCTAAAACATCCCCTGCACACAGATCAGCTTAGTTTTTGCTTCCATCAACGGCCATCAACTGTGCGACCCTAAACCCACAGGCATCAACGGCTACACATCAGCTGGCTTTATCGCGTCCTTTAAAATGGAGGAGAAGGACCGGAGAAGAAACACATGATGACGTCCAGCAGCCTTTGGATGGTAACTCTTGGTATTTACTTCAATTATGCACAGCCAATTAAACCTACATAGTGTGGCTGGCTCTTCTCCCTCTGGGGGATGGCTGCAGGGAATCGAGGCTGGCTGCAGAAATAACTCCCGACACACACATCCCCAAATGTCAACAAACATGAAAGAAACTGTGAAATGCACAAGATGGCTCAGCAAATGGCCGGACTGAAAGCGTTGGAGCAGTCTGCAATATCCTTAAACAAACCGTCCCTCCATGCAACCAAACCCATCAGTTCTGGGGACGGTTGATATATTAAGTGGGTAACCCTTAATCATTGGCGTTCATCTCGTGTTATGCCAAAGAAATAGCGGCGCGTTCAAGGCATGTTTAGCAATCTACCAGTTCATGTATGTGCGCACGAGATAGTGAAAAGAAAAGAAAAAAGACGGCTAAGAGATGAGGGAGGACTGAGCAGAGCAAAGAGAATCTGTGTGATGGCCGACGGCCCTTGTGCTCAGCTCGTGTGCTGAATGAAAAGAAGCCCCAGTGTGAGTGTGTGTGTGTGTGTGTGTGTGTGTGTGTGTGTGTGTGTGTGTGTGTGTGTGTGTGTGTGTGTGTGTGTGTGTGTGTGAGTCTCTGCAGTAGTGCTGGGGAGTCGGCCCCCGTTAAGCCCTGCTGGTGCTGAATGCAGAGCAGCCAGCATCGGGCCAAGGCAAACGACTACAAGGCCTCCTCAGTGACTGCAGCGCAGGCTGCACCTGGGGACTGGCCCTGCACGGCAACGCAGTCCATCACCACGCAGCCCAAAGAGCAGCCCAGCAGGAAGTACACGCCTTTCCACCACACTGCTAAACTAAAAGCACAAGGTTTTTTTGTTTTTTTTAATGAAAATGATAATCACACAAAATGTAATCACAATGGGCCTTCACATTCGGGCCTTCTTATCTTTTTACAAGCAGACAGTGCTACAAGATACATATTTTAAAGGCAAGTCAGCCATTTGTAATGTAGGACATGGGTCATCCACAAACACCTTCATACACACACACACACACACACACACACACACACACGTTTTCAGCTTCATTCCACCATTACCAATACCAGCTTTCTCCAAACATCTCTGGCGCACTATACACATACTGTGTAGTTTCTCAGCATCATCTCCACATATCATAACCAGTGTTATAAATCAACTCAATTAAGTGTTATTTCTTACTCGTCCTCCCATGTGATCAAGATGTAGAAAATGTAGAAAACAGAAATGACCACAAAACACATTAACTCTCATTTCAAATGATTTCCTTCCCATAATATATATTTTTTTCTCAACCGTGTGTCCAACAAAATGACGTTACCATTCAGCTGAAATGAAACAACGAACATTCTTGGTTCTGTGTTGGTTGGACCCAACCGTCCACCCCATGACCTCTCGGCACTAACCGTCCGTGGACTACGACTAGAAACGTTAAAAATCATTTATTTGATAAGGCAGTTTGGTTGTATGGGAAAGAAATTCTTAGGAGACCAGGCAGTGTGTTAATGACCTAAAACAAGAAAGAAAAACTGCAAGCAGCTTTCAAATGTAATCCATCTGAGCTTTTAACTGCATTACAACAGCTGATGAAATGAAATGAAGATATTAAAGATATAAAAGATATTAAGCTAGATAGCCATCTCACGTTACAAAATACTACATCAGGTTTCATTGTGTTGTGAAATGAATGGAAAACAACCGATTTGATGACCTGTTTATTTCATTTTCATTACTGACCCATTCAATTCTCACTTCTGACTACTGATTGGTTCCTGTATTAACTCTGGGCTTTTTATTATTCACATGCACAATGTTTTACTACTTTCAAAGCTAAGATTGAGGTTTTTGAATGTCTGATGTCCTATTTTACGACATCAACCCCCTAAAGAATAAAAATCCTTGAACAAATCAGATTTAATGTGTTTCTCCTCTTTTATCTAAGGCTAAACGCCAACAAATATCTATTAAAGCAGAATATTTTGTTAGACATTTAGTTATTTTTTTGTTGTCTTTTTCCAATCAAATTTCCCTTTTGGCCTTTAAAACTCTCTTGAGTTATTGGATATGTTTGGATCCCACAGCAACCGCTGGAATTTAATTCTACAAACATTATAATTCTTATAATATTAGTGTAGCCTGATCTTTATCTGCAACTGTGCAAGAATACCGAATTTAAAACGAATTAATAGAAATGGAAAAGCTTTTGAATATTGATTTTTCATTGTGAATGAAGCTTTGAAGCACCAAACTATTCGGTACAACCCGACCAACAATGGCAGAAACAGTAAGATGATCAAGGGAAATTTGTTATATTATAGTGACAACACATGTATTGTTGCCAAAATAAAGTAGATATTGCATTGTCAGTTAAGTAAATCAATTACAAAGGGTACTCCATGTGTGCATTATAAGTGGCATCAAACAGTAGACTGTGGTCAACGTTGCTATTTCCATCTTTAACAGCCTTATTGTACAATGAGAGATTTCTCTCCATTGTGTCCATACATCATAGTAAAGCAGTAAATCCATCACAATCAGACTTGGTCCTGATTGGCTTCCCTCTCTAAACAATAACTGAAATCCTCTTAGTCAGGACAGTTTGCAGCTTTTGAATCGATGCACTCTCCCCTTCATACTCACAGATAAATGAAAGACCCACAGCTGCTTAGTTAGTCACAGCTAGGATAAACTGGTCACTGCTTCAACCCGGACATGTGTCCGCTCTGTACCTCCACTTCTGCTCCAAACACAATTTTAAAGTGATTTCATTGGACAAAGTGATTCATGCGTCCAAGAATTGGTTTATCTGTACGGGCGCAGCTACTGAAACTGACTTTAGCCTAATCCCTGTTTTCCACATATGTTGGTTAAGTCGCTGCTCAGAGCAGAATACAAAAACAATATCCATCTTTATAAACAAGTGTTTTAGTTTAGTACTGTATTAGTGGAAATTTAAAAAAATGTGTCCGGTTTGGTCCAAAAATTCAACTTAAATGCAAGGGAAAACACATAATACCAAAGTATCTTTTTTCCCCGGATAAAGTTCCAGAGTTAAGAGCATGAACTGAACATTTTCCACATCGATTCTGTTAAAACCCCAAACCACTCTTATAACGCTGTATCAGACAGCTATACTGGTACTTTTATTGTACGTCCTGACTGAATGCATTTTACATCATAATTTCCAATTCTTTTCTAATGGACACCAGGGTTCTCTAAGTGGTGCTTTGTTAGTCTGCCCTGCTCAGCTCAAAGAGGTCCATGTCCAGTGAGACTTACAGAGGGCCTGTCTGCCGGGCGCTGCACACCATGCTACACCTTCCCAACTGAAAAGCCAATTCAATTATTCATAGCGAAGACAGAAAAGCTATATTTCACTTTTTTTTGTTGTTAGAGGCCCAAGTGTTGATATTGTTTTTGTTCATGAAAGATTTAAATATCGAAGCTCGGTCATCGAGATGAAGGGGTCAGGCCATCCTGCATTGAGCTGTCAGTCGCTGTAGTGTGCCTATAGACTCACAAACATGGACACACGCACGCACACACGGTGCACTTAAAATGTGTGTAGAAGAGGATGAGGGGAATGGACGGTGCGTCAGTAGGATGCGTGCACTGAGACGTGAATAAAGACCATTTGCTCATGGATTCATAGGCTTCCGTCATCCATTATTTAGCGTGGAGAAGAGCAGTGGATTGGTGGCTGGCTGATTTTTCTGACAGCGTTTACATGGCTGATGGCTACAAATGTGAGGATTTTTACGGCTCTAGATAAACACTTTGTTTTGACAGTGCCTACCCTTTTTTTCTCCTTTCTTTTCCTCGGAAAGATCCAGCATTCCAAAACATATTCAAACCTTCAGCCACACTGTGAAACTATTTAACAGTTCAGTAATAAGTTCAAAACATCCAAAACACCCAAATGTATTAAGAACGAGAAAACCTACAGTGTACATTCCATCCCTGTAAATATCCATATCTGAAAACACGCTTGCGGCAAATCCATTTAAGAACAATTAAGAGATTGCTATAGATTTCAACATGGCCGATTTCGCATCAGCGGACAAATGTGAAACGTCAACAAAAAAAAAAAAAAAAAAGCAGTCACTAGCCAGCATTTGCCCTCCATCCAAAAGCAAAATGACATTAGCCCTTGTCTATTGAGTTTGCTAAATGCCCCACATAAAGTGAATTTGCCCCCCAGGGCTGGGAAACAATCACGCAGGCGAGCGTTCCATTTAAGTGATTTGAATGATCGGAGTGCTGCGGTGCTTCCTATCAACCGGAGAAATGGGTCAATACACTGAGACTAAGTGACATGGCTGGCAGCCTGCACTCTGGTGGAAGACCGGGCAGAGGAAGAGGAGCGGGACCTCACCGTCATCGGGTCAGACAGACGTGGATGTGCAGACACACACACACACACACACACACACAGAACTGG
Organism: Cottus gobio; assembly: GCA_023566465.1. Lineage (NCBI taxonomy): Eukaryota > Metazoa > Chordata > Actinopteri > Perciformes > Cottidae > Cottus > Cottus gobio. The sequence goes on along the minus strand of CM042229.1, from coordinate 21,136,768 downwards.
CCCAGCCGGCTCGTACGAGCAAGGCCTGTGTGGGTTCACGTCAGAGGCTTCGTGCAGTGAGCTCAGAGCACGCACACCTCCGCTGTCAGTGTTCCACACAACTCAGCAAACAAGATCCTCATCGGCGACTCCAAACTACCATATATGTTCTTAGATTGGAACTTTCAGATATTATGCTTTGGTTACTGTCGTAAAACAGGGATGCCACAACTTACTTTCAGCGTTGATTGACAGTGTGTCTTTCTCCCAGGACACAACAGTGATGTAGGCCTCCACTGAGGCAGGGATAATGCACTTGAAGACCGCCACATTGCCCCTCATGGCTTTCTGGTCCTCCACCCGGACTGTGTAGGGCTCTCGTAGGACTGGGGAGGAGGGGACAGAGAGGTGATGTGCATAAGACGAGCAACATTGCTAATACTGAGCTACGGTAAGACACTCGTTATGAAACCACTAAGCAGTCGTGCAGACATTCACAAGCAGAGAAACTGACCAGCCTTAATGTGGACATCTTGGCTCCTGATTCTCCCTGAGGGGTTCTCCGCTGTGCAATAGTAGCTGTTGTCGTGGATGAGTTTGCTGAAGCTGGAAGGGGGGATGTGGAAGATCTGAAGGGTGCCATTGGGGTGCACATGGCGGATCCCTGGCACATCATAGATCTCCTCGCTGGTGGCCAGGTACCAGCGCAGTGAGACGGGGGACACGCCTGCGGCGGGACAGGGCACCGATGTCCCTGTGGTGCTGGCAAACACTACCTCTTGCACAGATGCATTGACAAAATATAAGCTGGAACGTAGATCTTCACAGAAAACTGCAGAGAGAGAAATGAGATTGAGAACAGAAATGTTAGAGACAGTTGTATTATTTGACATCCATTTAAAACTAGAACATTGTATATCAGAGGTCCTTCAATAATTAAACTGACAAACTGCACCCACTATTGTTAAACCCCACCACATAACAGAATAACTCTCATACAATCTGACAGAATTGTGCTATCCTGCAGATCTGCTTTTCTTTGAATTTAGGCCGAGTGTGTTTTTCCCTGGTTGACCATTGTGTTTGTGCTCACTGCAGTGGAGCGAGGCTGCAGGAGTGCGTCTCTTGTTGTCTATGAAGAGACATTGCAGCAAAGCTCTGGGAGAGCAGCGATGGATGTGAAATAACAGAGCTGGCAGAGCGCCAGGCCCGCCTTCCCAACATGCATGTCTGTAGTCCCTCGAAAACATGCTCATGTGTGAAAACCACACAGAGCACCAGAGACAATTAATCAATGTATTGATAAAGCATCTATTTTGATAATCCACTCACGTCATTTTTCAAGAAAACATTGCTTAAAAGTGCCAATCAATCTCTCACATGAAAGGATTTATAGCTTTTCTCTTTTTGATATCATTGTAAAGTGAATATTTTGGGGATGTTTTGAGGCTGTTAATCAAATAAATGGGACACCATCCATCCATTCCATCCATTTTCCACCGCTTATCCGGGGTCGGGTCGCGGAGGCAGCAGGTCAAGCAGGCTGACCCAGACTTCTCTCTCACCCGCAACATCTACCAGCTCATTCTGGGGGATCCCGAGGCGTTCCCAGGCCAGCTGGGAGATATAATCCCTCCAGCGTGTCCTGGGTCTTCCCCGGGGCCTCCTACCAGATGGACGTGCCTGGAAAACCTCTAAAGGGAGGCGTCCTGGAGGCATCCTAATTAGATGCCCGAACCACCTCAGCTGACTCCTTTCGACACGAAGGAGTAGCGGCTCAACTTCAAGCTCCCTCCTGATGTCCGAGCTCCTCACCCTATCTCTAAGGCTGAGCCCGGCCACTCTACGGAGGAAACTCATTTCGGCCGCTTGTATCCGCGACCTCGTTCTTTCGGACACGATCCAAAGCTCGTGACCATAGGTGAGGGTTGGGACGTAGACCGACCAGTAAATTGAGAGCTTCGCCTTCCGGCTCAGCTCCTTCTTCACCAAGACGGCCCGGTGCAACGCCTGCTTTACTGCTGCAGCCGCACCGATACGCCTGTCGATCTCCCGCTCCATTTTACCCTCACTCGTGAACAAGACCCCAAGATACTTGAACTCCTTCGCTTGTGGTAGGCACTCTGTCCCCACCCGGAGGGAGCAATCCACCGGTTTCCGGCAGAGCACCATGGCCTCAGATTTCGTGGTGCTGACTCTCATCCCCGCCGCTTCACACTCGGCTGCAAAACGCCCCAGTGAATGCTGGAGGTCATGGTCCGAGGAGGCAAACAGGACCACATCATCTGCAAACAGCAGAGAGGCTATCCTGAGATCCCCGAACCTGACATTCTCCGCCCCACGGCTGCGCCTAGATATCCTGTCCATGAAAGTCACGAACAGGACCGGTGATAAAGGGCAGCCCTGGCGGAGGCCAACACCCACCGGGAACGTATCTGACTTACTGCCGAGTATACGAACACAGCTCCTACTGCAGGCGTACAGAGACCGGATGGCCCGTTGCAACGGGTCCGGCACACCATACTCCCGCAGCACCCCCCACAAAAAGCCCAGAGGGACCCGGTCGAAAGCCTTCTCCAAGTCCACAAAGCACATGTAGACTGGTTGGGCAAACTCCCAGGACCCCTCCAGTATCCTTGCAAGGGTAAAGAGCTGGTCCACTGTTCCACGACCAGGACGAAACCCGCACTGTTCTTCTTGAATCCGAGGTTCGACAAACGGTCGGAGCCTCCGTTCCAGCACCCTGGCATAAGCTTTTCCCGGGAGGCTGAGTAGTGTGATACCCCGATAATTCGAGCACACTCTCCGGTCCCCCTTCTTGAAGATGGGAACCACCACCCCGGTCTGCCAGTCCATGGGCACTGTGCCCGACCCCCATGCGACATTGAAGAGGCGTGTCAGCCAAGACAGCCCAACAAAGTCCAGCGCCTTCAGCATCTCAGGGCGGATTTCATCCACCCCCGGCGCCTTGCCACCAAGGAGCTTTTTGACTACCTTAGTGGCCTCTGCCAGGGATATGGGTTCATCCAACCCCAAGTCTTCAGGCGCTGCCCCCTGTTCAGGGGACATGTTGACCGGGTTTAGGAGTAAATGGGACACATTGTGCTCATTTTTAGGTTCCTACTCGCACTTCGTCCCTCTACTAGAACATGTGTAAATGCTTTGATGTTCAAAAAAATAGCATGGGACACATTGATGGCCAAATTGCAAAACCTCTTATCTGCAAAAAGGATCCAGGGAAAGTGTGGAGAACCTCCTATCTGCACTTTGTGTATTTTTCTATTTTTTGTATTAACAAATAGCATTCTGCAAGAAAACAAGACGTTTTTTTAGTATTCTCAAAAAAGTGAATTTTTCAGATAGGAGGTTTCACTCTTCGTCCATCAATAAGATGGGGAGCCAAAACTGATTGGCTCATTGAATCACATGCTTTCTGATTCAAGCAATACACAAGATAAACTGACTGGCTCGTCTTATTTCACAGTTTGTGGCTTGGTAGGCGCTCCAGATGCACTAAAGCACTGAAGAAGTGACCTGTTCATGATATAAATATATATTTAAAAAATCTGCTGATTTATGATGCAAAAATATACATATCCACAATCCTTTTCTGCGCTGAGCGAACAGCTCTGAGGGCAAACACAACCCAACAGAGTTCTCAGTGGCTTCAGGGGTCATTTTTCAACAACAGCATGGTAAACATGGAGGAGAAGCGCATTACTATTCAAGCTTAAGCGAGCATCCTGAACACATGCATACTAGAAGGGGCTATGTCACGTAGTGTGAGCAACAATGTTCACCAGATATTTTGGTGTTTGAGGTATTATTTATCGTCTTTTCCACTGCTCTTGTGTTTGCCCTCGCACAGCCGAACAACCATACATTCTCTCTTGACAAACTCATTTGCATCTCTGCTTTCATCCGAATTAAAAGCTGTCACGCAGCTTCCGTTGCATCCAAAAAGGTTTCATCTTCGATCGAAACAGGTAATCTATCACTGTTAACCATTATATTGTTGCCGTGGTGTCAAACATTCACTGGGAATCAGTTTCCATAATTACAATTTGGATATTGGCAACAAAATAAAAGGTTTTAAAGGCATGGGCCACATTGATGGCCAAATTGCAAAACCTCCTATCTGTATTTTTTTGTATTATGTATTGGGTATCCTTAACCGTGGTTAAAACAAAATAAAAGGTCCTAAACGCTGTATGCAGTCTATTTGTCATGTTCACCTCCACAGTGTGCAGCAGAGCATGTTTCCAAGTCATCTTAACTAATGAAGCGAGTCAATGTAATGCGATGCACTTCCCCTGTAGTAAGTTACTGCGCTGGATAGGAAACTGACAGTGCAACTCTTTGCTGTAATGGACAACCCACACTGTTGGCACGCAGCCAGGGTATGTATACTGGCTGGATCCCAAGGAAGAGCGGAGGACTTGTTTAATACATCCACCGCCTTTTGAGTATTTCCCCTGTTGTGTTTGAGTAAAAATGAAAAATAAACAATGCAAGATAACGGCAGCCCCCCTTGTTTGTGACATATTGTATATATGCAGTTTGGAAGATTCTTTGTGTACTATTGCAGTAGATAATATCTTGAAGGTCTCTCCACTTCAAGGATAGCAACCTTTAAACTGCATTCCTCCTCACTGCACAAACAAGTGATATCATAGCTGCTTCTTTTCTGATTGGCAATCATTTCTTTATGCACCGACTAAATAAATAGCTTTAGCAATCATTATCACGATACTGTAGATGCCCGTACATCTAACTACAGTAATGTAAAAGCAAAAAAATTAAACTGTTAACCCGAGCGCCTTCATTATAAAACAATGTTATATGTTTTCTCATCAATTCTATCACCTGTGATAACCATTTAAGACTTAATGGCTGAGATCTGAGTTTCTAAACATATATTGCATCCATTCCACTTGCAATGCCATTGAAAACTTTATGCTGGCTATAATGGGTAAAAGCTGAAGCTGACCGTTAATCTGCATTTCTGCAGACACATGTGGAACTCATGCAAATAGAGAAAAACACAATCAAATCAAGAGAACAACTTCCCCTATTAGACCAAATAAGCAGCACAGCAGTTGCACAGAACTGAGCTTCAAAACAGAAGAAACACGGCCTTACTTACACTCCAAATAAACACGCAGCAGCCAGTTTAGTCGGTTGGCCTCACCAATGCAGTCTAATACACCAATAAATAACCTTCAAGAAGGTTATAGTGGTCATTTTTCACTGACATATTATGGCAATGAAGGTAGGGTAATTATATATGTATTAGACTGCAGAGGTTTTAGCTAGGTGTACCTCATAAATTGGATTGTATTTATAGCTTTTCTTCCTCCAACACCACTGATTTGATCAAACAGAAAGATCCTTGGCGAGCGAGCAGGTGAAGGTTTCGTGAGAGGAGGAGCACTGAAAGGGTACGAGATATTCTGACCTCACAAAGGAGAATTTTGTGCTCGCGGCTATCGTCAGTGATTTGCCCTCATACATCCATCTGTTTTTACATTTACTGCATGTTGTCAAATCAGTGAATGTGCGTTTTTGTGTAGTTTCTTTGCAGCAGTTTCTTTTCCCTAAATGCCAGCTATGATTTCTTAATTTCCTTGCATTATTTCTATTTGCGTGTGTTTTCTTAAGACGGCTCTCAGGGCGACCACACTGATGGGGCCCCCATGTTGTCTACTGCAGCACAGTCAGCACTAGGCTGGCTATTTCAGCTACGAACTCGAAAATTTGGTCTTAATGACGCCATAAAAGGTCAATGGTTGATTGGTACTGCAATCAACCTGCTAATTTCAAAATGATGATTCCACGTTGAACAAACAATGATGATATTGATCCTATTCACAATATAAAAAGATGGACAGCGTGGACTTTTAAAGCTCGACAGTGGCGTTGTGTAAATACTTCTCTGCAGCCTCTGCTCTCTGCGTTGTGGCCCCGCTCCCTTTTCCTGTCGCCAGCCTGCCTGTGCGACAGCTGCCAATCCCCCCTCCCCGGAGACCGAACATTTTAGCGCTTCATAAATTCCTAATGAGTGCGCTCAAATCACCGGCCACTTCCACCCACCGGTCGTTCAACCTGTTAAGACAAACAAACACCGGCGAGGACACATGTTTCCGCACATTTTCTAGCTGCACTCACTTCACACGTGCGGCGCTCCGAGGGACCGGAGGTGTTGAGAGGCAGACGGTTGTAGTCCCGTGTCCGAGGGGAGGAGAGATAAGGCCGAGGAGCCATGACACCTCTCAGTTCTGGGGGATTTTTTTATTATTTATTATTGATTGCCGGTTTGGCCACGCTAGAACCTGAACCTTAAACATTCAGGTGTCATTTTTACCATTACATGGGTAACCTGCCAACAGTGCAGACATGAGGTTGTATTGTGTGTGTACGTTGTGACAGTCGATCGTGTGTCATCGTTTACGCGCAGATAAATAAGTGTGGTCTTTTTCTGTCTGTCGTCACATGACAGCACATCAATAACTGAGCTGCCGCTCCACCGATCAATCATCCGTTTGAAGGGTTTCTTTAGAATGCGTTGCAAGACACGTGGATCCATACTGAGCATTAACCTTCATATTACTTTTATCAATATTTCAGATTTCCTTAAAACGATGCATTTGCTAAACGAACGTGTTCAACGCAGCAGCACTAATGCGGCACGTTTACACAAAAAAAGCAGCAGTGAAAACGCCATAAATCGTGAAGTACAAGCAAAACATAAATAAAAAAGAGAAACATTCTAAACGGCTCACTACCCATAATGATACATAAAGAGCTTATTGAGAGTTAATTTACTTGTAAACACAGAGGAACAGCTTGGCAGCGGTTTCCTCAAGTAGGAAAATCTGCCATCAAGATGATCATAAAATCTCAGCATCTGTTAGGAATAGCAGGGAGCTGCCGCGCGACTGCAACAGACAGAGCTGTTATTGTGACACAGTTTGACTCCTTGTAGTTACAGGTAATTAGCAATACACTACATCATCAAACTATAGGCGGTAGCTGACTTTTATTGATTTTGACAGCCACTGTCACAAATTCTATAATCGGAAGTAGTTCATAAAATATGCACGCCAAGAAAAATAATGTCTTCATTTGAAGTACAAATGTGTCACAGTGAAACTATGTGTTGGTAGCAATCAGTTGTGTACCTGTGTATTAGTATTTCACATTACTGTTATGTTATATGCTATCATCTCATTGAGTCATTATCTGTTTTGTTCCACAAACAGGTTGTTTGCCTCCAGTTTAAAGTAAAAAAAAATAAAACATACAGTGAAAAGGAAGTAATGTAAATGTACAATTTGTGCCTCAAAGGATCAAGTAATAATGCGTGATCTGTATTTGAACCCCCACCCTTAAAAAGAGATCAAATAAAGGAGGTTTTAACTGTCTGCAGAAGCTGTCTGCAGAAGCTGTCTGCAGAAGCTGAGACTGTGAACCAAAACAAAACAACCATCACGCAGCCTGCGGTCTGAGTGTGTTTGAAAGGTGACTGGAAGAAGAAGAGAGGCCGCCTAACTGCTTTTGTCTCGAGCCGCTTTGCGCCGACTCATAAAAAATTGAGACCCCCCTGATGGACACAAAACCCCGCCAGAACCCACCGGTCCACGTAGATACAGTGGGAGTGCATTTATTTTTCAGCACAGTGCCAAGGAAAACAGCGAGGGCGGGGTTTGAGTGGGGAGGCGGGTAATAATAATAATAATAATACATTTTATTTGTAAAGCACTTTTCATAAGAAAAATCTCAAAGTGCTACAGAAACCACATAAAAACACATGGATAATAAAAAAACAACAGAAAACATATACAATCAAGAAAATACATACATAAAAACGCATTTGAAAAGAAAACAGCTAAACGAGCAGTGGAGAGCAATTTTAAAATCTAAGCTGGAAAGCACTCCGACGGTGACGAGCAGGCTGCCATTACCAGAGATGGACTGGAAGAGAATGCAAAGAAAAGGAAGACGGATCGGAGAGACGCCATGACAAGAGGTCAAAGACATGCTCCGTCTCAGTTGAGTCCCACAGCCTCCTTCAAATGTATACTTTTAATCCTCATTCCTTCTCTCTTTCTCTCTGCTCTGCCTGTCTGCGTTCTTCAGTCACCTTCATCTCTCCTTCACGCTCCTCTGACCCCACCCTCTCACATCCCGACTCGCTCCACCTTTACACCGGGCTGCAGGTGCAAAACAAACGAGCCCATGCGAAGGGAGGAGAGCCGGAGAGGAGGTCGCATGCACTCAGCTGCCTGCTGACTCTCAATCTATCAGCCGCTGGACCTTGGTGGGCCCCTGTGACTGAAAAAGCAGAGCAGCCCAAAAAATCAAACAGCTGTAGGAAAGATGTTTGGAACACAGTGCATACACTCTGTGTCCTGGTTAAAGAGCAAAAGGTGCCAGTCTGGGAAAGTGATTTGATTTAAAAAAGGTGCTAAATGTATCATTCAGAGTGTTAATATAGCTGCAAACAACTATTAGATATGTAAAGATACGCTGTTTTTCCCGTTGGTTGCGCGGTTGCCACTGTTATCACTGTTAGCTGCGAGAAGCCGGCTCAGCCGCCACAAGGCCGTTTCTGGCATTAGAAATGCTCCCAATCTCATATTTAGCACAAACAAATCAGACGTTACCCAACTTGGACCACTTATCCAATTGTGCATTCAAATCAGTTTAATGGCAGGCACCGACTCCTCGCACTTCATTTCCTTTCACTCTTTACTGAGAATTATCTAATAAAGCAGAAGTGACAGAAACAGAATTTTGCATTTTGCCAGGATATCACATGAATATTCAGTTGCAAATTTATAGCCCAAGACAAACCGGCACAATTTATCATACAGCTGCTTGCAAGCAAAGGAGACAGTATGTGGGTGGCTGTTGGCTGTCATCAAGTGTGTTTGTGTACGGCACCGTTAAATAATAATCTCATTAACGGCTGTCATAGAATAGTAAGATGTAACACATACAAATGCGCATCTCGGAAATATGAAACGCATTGTTTTTGTAGACTAAAGAGGCCGCACTTTTGAGGATCTATTGATAATGCTGGGAGAGATCAAAACACTTACTTAGAAATGAATTATTCTCTAAAGATGTCGCGGCTGCTCATTTATCTCACCGAAAAGCTAAGATTGAGCTGTTTCTTTACCTCCTTTGTATTAATATATTATTATTATTTTTGGATTAAAAACAAGTTGCTGCATTCTTATCAATATATTTAATTCAGGAAACTGTACAAATCCTTCCGAGTTATTCTATCTGTCTTCTTGGGACGGCTTTGGAATCGCACACGTTATGCCGAACACCAGCGCTCTCACATGCCTATCATGCCCACACACACACATACACACACACACAAACACACACACACACACACACACTAGCAGTCACCATATGCTGCCTGTGCCAGACCCCGTTTTAATCGACATCAGCTTTCCATGAGCCAGAACCACAAAGAGGAAAAAGTGATAACGTTCAATTATGAATCCCACACATGTATAATAGATGCGCTTTCTTTTTTTTCCTGTGTTTTTGGTCTTAGCAAAGCTCAGAGGCGGCGGTAGGATGGGGGCGGGGGTCATGTTGGGCTTGTGTAGGTCCCCTCTTCTTGCCACAGTCCCACGTGTCAGCACCTATTGGTGGCTGGGCGAGCTGAGGCTTCTAGCAGTGGATCTGCAGGTGCCTCCTAATGCGACGCTCCGCGGTTGTGGAGCCTCTGCTGGTGCACTTGAGCTCAAGGGCACCAGACGCGCTTCGGTCAAGGAGAGCGCACGCGCGCCTGTCAGGGGAATGTGTGTGGGGTGGGTGAGGGGGGGAATGCAGCGTTAATGTCTGGAAGCCCCCACAAACATGAGACCCTTTCCCATAAGAATAAAACAAACAAGGCTTTTATTTTCCCCCTGGTATTGTGTGTTCAGGAAGACCCGTGAACCTCCACTCCTACGGTGCCCATCGGCGGCTGCTTTCAAATCACCCAGGCAATTTATTTAACTAAATGTGTGATCAATACAGGCCCCACGAACACACAACATAAATAGGCCTATGCATTAGCCCCTGCATTAGGCCGCTGATGTGTCAGGGGCTTTTTGCTCGGCCTGTGTATACCTCAACCAAACACCATTAATCAACCTTTGGATGAATGGGCTCGGACTCAAACTCATTTGGTGCGTCGCCATTATTCCATGGTGTGCTCCGTTCACCGTTTTGTTCTCCGAGACAGCATTCTGATATTCACCTTTTCTCCCCTGATTTCACCACATGGAATTAGCCATTAGCCACGGCCTGTCTGCCCCGCCCGATGTCGCTGGTGTGTTTAAGCATTAGAGCTGCACTCCACTTCAGCTCTGCGGAGCTACGGTGGGTACCAGGGCATCGAGACATTAGGGCAACTCCACAAGGGCAAACAAGCACTGAGCCACACTGACAGCTCATGGCAGCCGATGCAGGTAATTAAGGCAGCGCCCTGCAGAGACCGCCTGGGGAGGGTGGAGTGAGGGGGCTGGGGTCGCAAAAAGTGGGAGGGATAGTGGGGATGGGGGGGTGGAGGACGGGAGGGCCTCGCGATAACAGCGAGTAAGCAGCCGAGCCCCCTCCTCCCCTGCCCTAGGGGCTTACACAATAATCAGCGGAGCAAATGCAGCGCTGATCTGAGATGCGCAGATCTTAGGGCAGGGTCCCCCTCGCTCTCCCAAATCACCGGCTCCCATTTTGCCCTCATGAATAATGTTGAGCGGCGCGCGCTCCGTGCCACGCGGCCGCTATGTAAAACCAATGATACCCTCCTCTGATGTCAACTCTCCGGAGGGGAGAGATGAGAGTCGCCGTGGAGTGGGTTAGTTGATGCATATGAACGCTCATTTACATGAGCGCCAAACGGTAGAGGAGGGAGTTCCCCACGTACCGGCCGCTTTTGAAGACCTTAATCAGTTACATCACCGAGGTGGAAATGGACTAATACTGCAAATCAGCTGAGAGAGAGAGACACACAGAGAGAGAGAGAGAGAAATAAAAGAGAGACGGCTGAGGAGGGAAAGTCCTTCGAGCGAGTAAACAAACTGGAGCTGCTGCCGCTGAAGCTGATATGCAAAGGCACATCAAGGGAAAGAAGCAAGAGGTAAAAAAAAACAACCATATGAGACATTCATAATGCTCCATTAGCCTTCCTAAGAGACACGGCGTTGAAATGACAGCATGTTCCCGAACGCAGCAGCGTCTAATATGTATTCCTGTATTCCACAGGAATATCAAAGTGTGAATCAGAGCTTGATGTAGTCGCCCTTTTTTCCTTCCAGAGCGCTGGAGCCACAGAAGTTAGCGCACATGTTGTGTCACAGAGACAGTTTCCACCCATAACACACCCATGGTGCCCGTGTTTGACACAGTTCTTTGGCCTTTGGGATTGACATCTTCTAGACAAACTAATCATAAGTAATCACCGTTGGATGCCGTCAGGCCTCTGCTTTGATCCAGACTGAAATATCGCACATTCAGATATTAGATCGTTGTGATGGAGAACATTGTGTTAATATTCTAATGTTAGCGTTTAGTTCAAGGCATTGTTGGGCCTACTTACGGCCAACGTAACCCCGGCTGACTGCAATGTGCTGTTTTTACGTTTTGGTTTTAGACCAGCAAGGTTTAACATATCAAGTATTACATAAGCATTGGAAAGAATCAAAGGTTGAATATTCTGTAAACAATTTGATTTGCATTATTACCTCAATTAAAGATTTTTAAGACCTCCTGTTTCTGAAGCATCAGAAAACTAATTGGCCATCTGAGTAAAGAAATTCAGAGGTGCACATCGTATCCGCTGATCAATCAAGGCATCCCTAATGAAGATCACATTTATTTTTCACTAGCCCCATCAGACAACGCATTGCCCGAAGAAAGAGTTTACTCGCCCATGTCGAGCCCCGAGTGAGCCTTAGAGGTGCTGATTTTGCAGTTTCTTTCACCTTTTCTTCATATTTACCATGCAGGCAGGACATATCAATCCTCTCACACAGTTAGCACAGCTAGCTCTCTGCAAGAAATCAAATAAGCCTATTTCCAGTAAATGTTCACTAATACTTTAGCTTGAGTATTTTTTAAATGTTCCTTTCTGCTTTTACATAACGATACAAATATATCTACTTATGACACGTGTTCAGTGCTGGTCTTCAAAAGGCAGTGCTGGAGTACATTTTTAGTGAGGACTTTTTGTTAGAGCTGTTAGTTATTGACTTGTCTTGCCTGAAAAGTTCTGCAGTACTTGACTTAGATTTCCATGTAATATATTGTAGCACAATATCCACTGTGTGCATGCTTTTAGAGACTGGAGGAGAGACATTATTTCTGTGTCGGTAAAATTCCTTCCCACCCCGGCTTGCAGTACTGTCAAGTGCAACTGTGACTGAGCTGATAGACGGAGAGAGGCTCTGGATCTCAGGTGAGCTGAGAGAGAGGACATTAAACTCAGCGGGGAGGGATGAATGAGGAGATTAGCAGAAGGAGAAGGCTGGCAGCTCGAGGATCGTCTGCATATCATACTATAGCAGGGCACAGGAGCCTATAGCCGATACACACGGTTCACCATTTGAATAATTACAATATTAAAATAGAAATCCGAGCAGAGTTTTAACTCATTTCTGCTGTGAGGGTTCCGAGCCATACCTTTAAAGCATTGTATTGAATTCTACATTTAAGGGTGGTCCATGCCGTTAAAAAAAACACTTTTAATGCTTTTTCTTATGATGTGCGCCATTGTTTAGTTTAACTTGTTGTTCAGTAAAAAAAAGTGTCCATCTCTGCCAAATGTGGGTCAATTCAGACATCATTTTGTCTGATCAGAGCACCAAATGCTCCCTGCAAGGCCTAGTGCATCGGCTTTAGTTCTTTGGACCTTGTTTGAGGTTATGAACCAGTAATCCACACTGGGGAAGCAGGGAGATGCTGTAACGGTGTCCAAATGGCCCATGTGGGTTTGGATTCGCTTTTTCTAGAATACATTCTCAAAACATGCAAAAGAGACTTTATTCTCATAGAACATACTTCAATGTATGTTTGTATTTCACAGTGCATCTCGTACCACTACCAGTAAACATGTGATGTATTTTGGTTGAATTGTGTCAAAACGGGTACAAATAAATATTCTGATCCTTTTGGATTATTTTTATTCCTGTGGCTCAGTAAAAGGCAGCGGTTGCTGTGCTGCTTTTGAATCATCTCGAGGTGGGGAAAATAAAAAGCCATTTGCAGGAGAGAAACAAAGAGGCGAAATAAGAAGTTGACAGTGGAGGGCAACTCAAAGTCCTGGGGTTAAATGGGATTGTGGGTCAGATGACTAGACACGGTTGCCTTTTCGCCCACAGCCATCCTCTTGTGCCTCAGAAGCCCCTCCCCCCCCCGCCCCCCCCCCCCCCATCTCCACCCCTCCCCTCTTTGCCTGAAAGGCGAGAATATTTCATCTTCAGTAACCCCACCGCAGGAGAGTCCTCCCTTATTGCTACAATGCAAACACATAGTGAGCCACTATGTTCAGATGTGAACCGGTGTACTACTGTTTCCTTTTCTTTTTTTCATGAGAACATTTTCACCTTAACCCTTCCTTTAAAAAAATTAAAAATAACTGGACTGAAAAGGCACAGTAGTCAAAACTAAAAATACACCGAGTGATGCCAGAGGGGCATTGAGTCCTATAGTGGGCATACAGCATAGGACCCTCATTATTTAGTCCTAGAGGAGCCGTCCATGCAGCGCTACTATAAATCACCCTGATGGATACACAGCCAATTGAGAGTAACAGAGACAGGCAATGGGGAGAGAATGGCAGCGATCTGCATTAGAGCTGCACTCAATCTACACACAGACGAGAGTGAGCCTTTATTAATCAGCATGTTTTCATCAAGAAACAGTGTTTCCTTCCTGTTCATAACTGCATCCCTGTGTAGCCTTATACATCTATCCCTGTCCCATACCTGGTGTGTATCAGGCAGCTCAGCTAGTGATGGGGGGGAGGGGGGGAGGAGGGGGCCTCAGTGCAAACACTGCCAGGCAGCAAAATACACATCAATGTATTCAGAGCGTTTAGTGCCCGGGATTAATCAAATTATAATTTAATCATCTGATCAAACAGCAATTAGCATAATCACTTCTGGGGAAGGCCTGATAGAGTGGAGACTGGAGCGGAATGGAGCTGGGAGCGAGCAACACTTTAATGAAACATTCGCCATAATGTTGGAAGATGTTACACATTCGGGGCTACAGGAACAGAGCTGGGTTTCGAAATGCTAATCAGCACGGTTTGGTTACGCCTAATGAACCCGTCCAGCAGTCAGCCACAGGGGGAAGAAATTGCAAAGTGAGATCCAGATTCTACAATTTTCTCTTTTTTTTTTACTCAGTCAAGGCTTTTACAGTTTAGTATATTTTTCCCTTCACAAAAAAGAAAATAACATCATCATTAAGATTAATGTTCAATTTTATATTTTTTTGGTTCCTGCTATCTATTCCACCCACCCAAGCTACATGCAGCTCACGTAGAGCATCATACTGTATTTAACCAATGTGTTGCTGCTGTTGCAGTGCCAGGTCCCCAGAAATAGGTTGGTTATTAGCCTTTATTGGCTTATTAAGAAATCCGTCTTAAGTTTGTAATTGAGGAACTACAATTATAAACAATTATGTATCACACACAAGTAGCAATTTACAAAATGTCATTGGCATGAATTACATGTTGTTTGAGTCCTTTAAAGACTACATTTTCCCACATTCAATTTCTAAAGAATTGAAGGAAATACATTGAGTATTAATCTTTGCAATGTAAGACGGCCTTCATCTCGCAGGCTACTGATATAATTATAATATAAAAACAAAATAATGTACCTTTTCAAATAGCAATTAACCTTTACATTTGAAGAATATTGAGATTGTAATGGGATTTCTTTTTGTCAATAATGTAAAAACAATCCTGGTCAGCTCCATATAGTGTATAATAGGTTGATAACTAAAACTAATATTTACCATAGGAAGTAACAAGAGATGATGGCAAACACTGCAATGTGAGCTATGCATTATGCTTCTTTTGTATATCACAGAGTTATTATTATGGTAGGTAAAGATTTTTATGTCACAGAGCCCCATCTTACTGTACATGTAGTATGCAGCTGTACTACTTTACTCACTTCTCAGAGATGTACAGACAAAGTAATACATTAGGCACAAATAAGGCTGACCTCTCTGTGCATCACCTTCAAAGGTAAAATCAATCACAAAAGGTTGAAAAGTCAACATTTGCCAATGCACCAACATTTCTCAATTTTTGATTCCATCAGAATTGAGCATTTTGCAGCTCTTCTGAACAGACGCTCCCTGAAATAGAGGCTTTGATTGAAGAAAATCAGCTTGAGGCAACTAGAGCGTGATGAGGGTTCAGGCAAGTAAAATCCTTTGGTCAGATCAAGGGGTGGGAAATGTGCTGGTTAAATATGTAAATGTCGAGGCAAGACTCCACACAAACGCTGATCTGTGCAGTAAAGTCGAATGCAGTGTTTGCCCATTTTGCGGCACTTTCTGAATGTCACCCTGCCTCCGAGCCTGCGCTGCCAGTAAACATGAATTATTATTGCAAATTGCTTGTGTATAAACGTGATGCATAACGTGCAGGAAGCTCATCGCAGAGCTTCCTCTGCTGTTGAATAGTTGCAGCGGGTCGTCTTTAGCTGAGCTGGAGCTGCCAACCAGCCTGGAAATGTCCCCGTATGGGTCTCAGTAGGTCCGCTTATAGTTTCTAGACATAAGATGTTTATAATTAGCCTGCCGGTACACCATCATCCGTCATGTTGACATCAAGTGTAAACTAGACAATGAGGTAAGAGCGATGGCCGTGGTCTTTACGTCTTGAAGAACCTGAGCTCAACCTCGTTACGTCTTGCGGTACCTTAGAGTCCACAGCATTAACCTACTGCCCTATTTTATGATCAAAGCCTACAGACACAAACAGCACAACTAATTGTCATCTTGTTAAGTCGTCGGCCCAGCAAACGGACGCCAAAAAACTCAATTGTTTACTCACGATACTGTATCACCCATTGTACTAGTACACATGCCGCTGTGCAAGGACACTGGCAATACATGTCCTGCCAAACTTGAAAGGAATACTGGTCACACACTTTGCTATCTCACTAAATTGTAGGTAGCATCGAAGAATAGAAGAGGTAAAACAGAAGTGTGCTTTCTGGCTTTGGATGAAACAGTTAATGACCATTACACAAATGAAAGACCACATCCATGTGACGTGGCAGATGTACAGATTCTGGTAAGCGCCCATTACAATGGTCATGTTATCTATAAAACATTCACAAGCTTGGAAGTCTCTTAATAGCTGTTAGTATCTGGATTTCTAATGATGGCAGAGCGTTTTTCTACCCCATTTGCTTTGACCTTATTAAATTCAACTTCATATTTTTCCTGACATTTAATAAATCATCAGACTGTTCTCTTGTCCGTTGCATCACGGATTGTCGTCAGCAAAAAACAGCACAAACCACATTGTTTTGACATTATTTAACCGTATATACGTACAAGTGCAAAGACTTCTACCAATTAAAGTAGATTGTGGCACTGTGAGCTATAACTGGACCAAATGATTAAGTAAAAGCCTCGTCTTTTTTTCGATTGGATGTACAATAAAGATTGTGTAGTCTTAATCGGAGCACAACAATACGACTGTCGAATACTTATGGAAGTGTCTAAAATAGCCTGGTTTCTGCATGGGGAACCGGGCTGATTTGATGTGATTCTTTGCGCTTTAGATACCGCATAACACAAACTGACTCGCTGTCCCTCTTCCACCCTCTCTTCCTCCTCTTTTTCTGCCTCACTACACTCCATCATCTCCTTAAGCATTCTGGTCTGGGTTAAATGAAACCTTTAACAGTTCAATGTGCAACCATTAACATATGCTTGAGTCTACTCTCGTCGGCCAAGGCGTAAGCTCACACACGCACACACACGCACACACACACACACGCACACGCACACACGCACACGCACACGCACACACACGCACACACAGTGGAGCGGCACAAAGACATCTTGACCCGATGGCCCTGACAAATCCGGGTGTGAATAGTGATTCTGTGAAAACAGCATGTCACTAATACCTTCTAATAGTAATCCTGATGCATAACATGAATTGATAATCAAGAGAAAACATAAACGTGACTTTAACACCTTTAAGTGCCCGAAAATATAAAGTCAACAAGGAATCCAAGCTCTGACCTCAATGCAAACAATCAGATTACATTTTATACATGTGTTACCAATTCTTTGTGAAATGTATATGACATCATTTAAAATCTTCAGGGCATTTTAAGTTTAATTCTATGTTTTTTTTTCCCTGTATTAAAGTGAAGAAATACTTGCCTGTGGTGACTGAAAATTATCATAACATGGAATGCTAAAAATGTGGGTTAAATGCATATATGGATATTCTCCCCTTGTCCACAATCCTCATGTGATGGACACACCGCAGCATCATCACACATCCCTACGACTTACAGAAAAAGAAGAATCACAGCATTCCCGGTGGCCTACATCGTGGTGACCGGTGTGCTGATATGAATGTGCGGCCGAGGAGCTGAGCTCAGTAGTTGTTTGCTCGTGACTCCGTCAACCCCGTCCTGGCGCTATGTGAAGTGACAGATGTATACCAAAGGACATCAGCCTGAACAGACCTAGTTTCCCACTGGCCTCAATGTGACCTCTAAGCAACGCTGCTTTAACTGGCGGTAATTGGCCGAAAACAATGAGGTTTTGCATTGAGGCGCTGCTATGTTTTTTTTTGTAAAAACCCACCAAGTCATAGCGATGTGTTCAGGTGGATGGTGGCTGTAACACTGTAAATCAGGGTTCGCCGACTCACTGGTTAGTTTTTGACAACAAAAGCACTTTGGTTTAGGAAAGATTGCAGCTTTGGTTGAATTTAATTGAGCAAACTTCATGCTCTAAGTCCCTATTTTCAATTTTTACCACCATCTTTCCAGACCCAGTGAACTGCAGGCAGATATTAAAATCAATCAGTTGCCCTTAATTGGTATAATTATATGGATACACGACGTTGAATGAAGGCCACGTGTGATATCTTCATTGCAAACCCACCTCCCCTCTCTGTGCTTAATTGATTCTAATCTCTGTCCTCATCGGGGTCAGTGGCGGGCCCTAGTTACTCCTGATCAAAGTGAACAGTCGAGCTGCTGAGGACAGGTATTCAGGTGTGTGTGGGGGGGGGGGGTTGAAAGAAAGAACATTCTGCTCCCACATTAATAATGTTTGATGAAATCCTGATAAATCCTTATGTTTTAATAAGCAGAGGTACTGTTTCTCCGCTGGTCCCTCGTCATCCTAAACTGCAAGCGAAAAATATACATGCACAGAACGATACTAAGAGCCAATTGAGGAGCTTTGCTGTATATGTACACAGCTTATTAGCGTCCAATTGAGCATGTGTCAGATCCCCCCCCCCCCCTCCACTTCCCCCAGCGTAGCTGAGCAAAAACAACATTATGCCATTCCCCCAATTTCATCTCTTCATAACTGGAATACGTTGTTCCCATTCCATTTAGGTTTTAATAGACACTTCTGCCAGAGCACTTTAAAAGCTCAAGCACCACTGAAGTGAACTCTACAGCAGATTTTATTCTCTACAGCGGTGAATTGTTTATATCTACTGTAGATGAGCTTGCAAATGTGTCCTCAAATTGGCAAACGCCAATTCAGAGCAAAATGGAGTTTGCACAGTTGATACTCTGCAAAAATGACCACTGCAAAGCCAGAGCTAGGGTCGTAGTCTTCCGATATATACTACGGTAACGCAAATATCAATATCAACACAAACGGTCATAAAACACTGAACAGATAAAAAATCCATTTACGTGTTTGAGCAATCGAGTATTTTCAATCTGATTCCGAGTGTTAAAATGAAACGACTCCCAGAACTATTAAGAGAGAGAGAGCGGGAGAGAGAGAGTGTGTGTGTGTGTGTGTTGGGCTGCAATCTATCAGGAAGCATTGCCAGGGTCACCTGAACAGAGTGCAGTGCTGCTCAAGCCCAGAGCCCACACTGCAGCAGCACTCATTACCAGGTCTCCATAGAGACAACCTCAGCAGCCCGCACTGGACCGGAGCCCTAAAAGCCTTCCTTCAGGAAGCTACGTGTCCAGAGAGGTGCAGAATGCTCGCTTCTGATGGAAGCTGCTCATTAAGGCTAATCTTTGCAGTTCTGTTCGGGGGGGGGAGGGGGGAGGGGGGGTGCAGCAGAGAGACCACCGTCTAAGATCAGCAATCGCGGCCCTTTTATTCTGCCTGCAGTTGATTTAGCGTGCTGCAGAAAAGAGCGTAATACAAAGAGAGGATTGTCATAATGCACTCGCTGAAAAAAAAAAAACAATTTGAATCTCTGAATCAATAGAAAAGGTCAGTGTCAAATGAGCCCCCCGAGTCTGTCGATATATGGACGGCGCTGCATCGGCCGCCGCCACAAGCGCGGCGTTCATCACAAGTGCCGTGGCTGCCATTCAAAGTTTCCATGTAGATGTCTCTAGCAGCAGCCATTTTGCAACGCTGTTGCCTGGACCAGAGAGACTGACAAAAAAAAGCCATTCAACGAGCAAAGCAATGGATTGTTCTCAGCCAACAGAGATTTGTGAAATGGACATCGGCGTCCTCTGTTTCTTGAGATCGTCTCGCCTCGGTGACAGAAAGGGGTCTTTGCGACAACCACCGTCACTGCTTTGCCTCCATTCTCTCCTATAAATAACCACTGCCTCCATTGAACCCTCCAGCATGGCCACAAAATGGTTTTCCTGTCATCTTAGCTTGTCGCATCGCCCTCTAATATCAGTTTACATTGTGTCCGCTTTAGATTTTAAATTTTTTTAAGCTTCCCTCTACCTTTTAAAAGGTCTTCCAAATACCCCCAATTTTCTTTCCAGCTCATTTCTGCCCCCCAACACGCACACATCCCCCCCCCCCAACCCCACAGCCCCTTGTCCTCCTCATTGCCCCCCCCCCCCCTTCCTCACACACCCTTCTTGTATCCGCTGTATAAAAAAAAAATGAAATTCAGTCCCCCTTAGTCCAAAAACAAACACAATGAGCCCTATCACACTATTTTTTAGAGGAATTCACTGTGAACAAAAGAGGATTTGGATGCATTTTGCTAGATGTGCACTTGGGCAAGGGTGATAAGGGCTTGTCTATTTTTTTCTCCAATCCAAAATGACTCCATGTCTGTGCTTCTAATATGGCGGGTGCAATGCCAGAAAGAAAAAAAACACAGGCAACCTATGTAATCCTTTTCGAAGAATACTCTCGAAATATCTAACAGAAAGCATGCAAACATGCAATCATTTGTGCAAGTTATTTAATATCTAAAATTATATATGTATATATATATATATTAAAAACATGTACGTAAATATATTAATACATGAAAGTAAAGATACTACATTTTGTCATCAACATGGTAAGGAGTGGTGGACTTCTGAACTGAAAAATATATTTTATTTCCACAAAGAAATTATTTTAATTTCATTGAGTGAATTTCTGTATGCATGTAATTCACAGGCAGGTTTGAAGATTTCTAACGAACACATGGTGAACACACCAGGTGTGGGTGTAAATGTGTTACAACTAAATGATTCACTTAAGGATCATTTTTAATAAGCCACACGTGTAAAACTGTGAAAGTCAAACTGTTAATATGCACACGAAGCATCTAAAAAAGGATGTAGGAAAATGCACACAGGCTGAGGCCAAATGCAGTTTGATGAGGAACAATAAATAACCCTTCATGGTACGAACTGAGAGGGAAACAGAATAAATCAGGTTTAATTGTTTGGCCTAGGATTTCCAAAAAAAAAACAAAAAAAACAAATTGCACTAAAAATAAGAACCCCATTTAAATGCCCTGTTCCTCATGCAGTACAGGCTAGACCCATCACTCAACCTACATTTCTCCTCTCTCCCTCTGTATGTGTTGTGTGTCTACGTTTGATAAAAGGCTTATCTTAAATGTTGAAAAATGCACAATTGGTTCAGCGTTCATACATAGAGGTTAATGTAGATAGAACTATCTAACCCCACAAAAAGCCCCGCTGCCTGGCAGGACATGGCAACAGCCTGTTCTGACTTCAAATTTCCACGATAAAAGAAAAAAGAAATGTTAAATCAATATCTTCAATATGGAAATTCTTACAACACTATTTAGGACATTCTTTGTACACTGGAATAATGAACAAGCATTTGAAGTTTAACGTGCACAAATGCATCACCTACCATTCAAGATGCACTGGGAAAAGATAAGAGCCAATATCCACATGCCCCGCTCCGTTCAATATCCAAGCTTATGCTTTTTCTTCTCTCTCTCCCTGCACTCTTTCTTCTTGTTATTTCTTCCTTTTATTTCTTCAACAAGTCAATAGCAATGAAGGAAAGAGGAGCTTGCAAATCTCTCGCTCTCTCTCTCTCTCTCTCCCTCTCTCTTCCTCTCTCCCTCTCTTTCTCCCAATCCTTCACGTTGGGAAGAAGATGAAGAGGAGGCGGTTTGAGCTTCTTTCCTGCAGCTGATTGTCTCCTGCTACGGCGGGAGCTGGTGTATGATCCACAAGCTGCGCGTGTCCCCTTGCTCGTTGGACGCACCGCACCGCGCCGGGCCTCAGTGCAGCCGCCTCCCCGTGTCGGAGCGCTGCTCTGCGTGGAACATGGGGGAGCTCGGCTCGGTGCGCGCCGGTCCAGGTGAGCTGTGCCGCCGCTGCTGCTGCTGAGTCAGAGGCTGGAGACGCATAGGACAAACTGCCTCTGCGCGCACGCAACTCCACGGTTAAACAATTAAAAGAACAAAAAACAAAACAAAAATGCTCCAAAATCGGAAAACAATCAATAAATAATATATAAATAAATTAGAAGTCTATGCACGGGAAACGGCCGCGCATATCATCTCAGGTATGTGGGGTGGGGGGGTGGGGGGAGAAAATGCGTAAAAGTTGGATTTTTTTTCTTCTTCTTCTCGAGGATTAAAAAGCGCGTGGAGTTGATTGTTAGCTGCGCTGGAAACTCATTCTCTCTTCGCCGCCTCTCTCCGTCCGGCGAGCAACAAGCACACGCATCTTCCCCCCGCAGCCGCACACACAAACTGCGCACACTGGTCCCCGCGCTTAGAACCTGCCCTGCCTCAGAGCACCGTGGAATAAACCCTCGCCTCCCTCCCCGCAGCCGATTGTCTCCCTCTCCATTGCCTTAAAGGTGCAGGGGTGGGGGGTTTGAGGGGGCGCACAGCTGAGCCTCTGAAGGAGCGTTTAGAGACACAAAAAAAAAAGAAAAAAGAAGAACTCTATTGTTTTAACACAGAGGTGGAGGATCAAGGTGTCCCACTCAAGAGAGGGGGGACGTGTGAACATGAACGTAAGCAGGAGAGAATTAGCCCGAGCAGGACATCCTTCTGTGGTTTGCTGGTGCAGCTGTGGTGTAGCAAGCTGGAGGATGGATGCTAAGGGAGGGAGGGAGAGGGATGGAGAGGGAGGGATGTAGGCTACAC
The DNA here is from genome assembly GCA_023566465.1 of Cottus gobio. Lineage (NCBI taxonomy): Eukaryota > Metazoa > Chordata > Actinopteri > Perciformes > Cottidae > Cottus > Cottus gobio. The sequence continues at coordinate 21,114,177 of CM042229.1, read as the reverse complement.
CTGACTGGAAACGGTGTAAGCATTTGGTGAGGGGAAAATAAATGCTAAATTATCTTAATTGGAGGAGATCAGATCCTGTCTTTTAATGTGTGATTCTGGATAATTTATGAGCCCTGGGGGCATTTCGGGGGACTCCTGACAGCCTCTCGCCTGCATTCATTAATTGACCTTGACAACTATAAGCAGCGACCCCCCCAATGCACCAGGGGGCATCAAACAGCGGCCATGTCAGACATCCACAGCCCCCCTGCATGAGTTTGCCCCCCCATTCAAGCCACACAGGAGGAGGCAGCAGATTAATATGTGAAAACTAAAGCACCCCCGCGCTGAAGACTTAACAGTGTCAATATATCTCATTTGAAATGAGGTGTGACCTCCGTATTAAAATGTAGCAATGAACAACGAAGCAGAATCTGCAGATTTCTTTCATGATTATTGAAAGAAATGTGAGTGGAGGATGCATGCAATACATTTTGAATTGAGCTCAGAAATCCATGTAGTGTTTTTTTCAGGCAGTGTTGGGATAACAAAGTCACATTGGCTTTTTATGCTGAATTTGAAATGATTTTGTTACTGCGGCGACATCCACTGCCATGTGACGGTTTGAATCTTAGCGTGGCCCATTTATGTTCGGATACAGTAGCTGGGCGAGGCGGGCTTCAGCCCCCCACCCTCACGCCCAGAAACAGTGTCTGTCTCTTAGACTTAGCGTCCACATCACAGACCCGCACACGAGCGCGCTCTGCACCAGGAATACAGGAACCTGTCAGCGCCTGTCTGGGGCCCTGCGTGGCGCTTCCAGCCAGGCATTCCCCAAAATAAAACAGATCATTATCGCCGAGGCCAACCATTCCAAACCCCCCCCCCACACACACACACACACACACACACTTTTCTTTGGTGTGTCTGTGATGTACTCTTGGAACGCCACATTCTTCTCCTATCTCGTCTATATCGAAGAAAGGTTGCTAAAAGGCTACGGATTACATGCAAAACAGCCAAACTCAGACAATCATATTTAAGTGCTACACATGGAGACGGTATGAAATCCAAACAAGTAAATATAACCTATTTACAACAGACACACAGTCGCTGGTTTGTGCTGTTAACACACACACACACACACACACACACACACATACACACACACCCACAAAGCCGAGAGTAACAATTAACTTGGCACTGACCCATTTCCTCACCAGTCTTGTTGATTCATTGCCTCTTTTGTTTTGGTCTTGTTGTGTCCAATCACTCAGCCATATGGTTAATGATTCTCTTCAATGTTCGGGCACAGAGATTGGATTAAAATCACTGCTCTGCATGGTCATAAAGCTCAATCCCTATTCCTCTAATCCCCGCTTTAACTCCATGATATGTTGTGAGGTTATGATCAAATCAAAAGGTATTATCCTCTTTAAACCCTTCTGTTATTTAAACGGTAAAACCTTGCCAGACAATTCCGGGACTTTTTTGCTCTGATAAAGGTGTGTGCTTCGCTGTAAGAAAGAAAAAAAAGTTGAACGTACTTTTAAACTGCCGCATGCAAAATACATTTCAAAAGAGAAATGACAACTTTGTGAATCTTTTTTAAGTTTTGAACATCATCAACATCTGTAACAAACAAGTAACAACAAACTTCTCCAAGTAAGTAAAGTATAACAATATACAGTATGATGTGAAGTTAATGTGCTTCAACACCAACTGAAGGTGTGAATGGTGCTCCACACCGCGGTCGACTGAAAACACATGCCATGTTACCCGCTGTTGTCAAGAACTTTGTCGTTCAAGTGGGAAAATGTATTTCTGGTGTTGCTACATGCTAATGTTGCTCACAGTGAGCCAGTGTAGTGTCACATGTCAATTTTATTTTCCACTGGTGACTACAGGTGTGTGTTCTTTATATAACGCTGTATATTGTCCACCATCATAGTTCAGTGGGGTAGCGTTCACTACGTACAGCTGGGGCTGATGGGAACCTTAATAGTTTTGCAGGTATTTGGACGTAAACTAAAGTCTTGGACAGATTCTTTTGGACCTGGTTAAAAGTCAGAAGGCACAACACGTATTACAATTCGTCTTGAGGTTTGGTGAATGTGTATAAGAATCTGGGGCAAGAGTGTGTCATATCCTCATACAACGATTTGTATATCTTAAGAGAAGTTACTCCTCATTTTCGGTGTTTTCCTACAACAGACAGCTGCACGTGTCAATGCATGCATACGGTCTCTCTGAAATAAACCTCCGTCTTCACAGGAAACTCAGTTAGGTTTAGGAAAAGATCGCCGTTTGGGTTCAAATGACCACAGAAGTGTTGGAACTAATCACAAAAGTTAAGTTCTTGTTTCAACGAGCAGCTGTCTCCAGGACCCATCGCCTCGCCTCAGCAGGTACGTCCCCGCTCGTGATCACATGGATAACATCATCTTGTGGGGTGTCTATGATATATACGGTGCTTTACTTTTCGTAAGTATAGCTACAAACGCTAAAAGAGACCAGCCTGGGCGCCTGTGCCGGGAAATGTGATATTAATATGGTGAAATTAATATGGTGAAATGAATGGGTGCGTGTGAGGAGATCAACAGAAAGACGGAGAGAACAAGTTGTTCTTGGCCTGATTGCTTTTTGTGGTTGTAAGCTCGAACTTTCAGCCCAAATTCCATTACCACCGATTGTAACAAACCAAACCGGGAACACAACACCGGGGAGAGAGAGAGAGCTGCGAACCGGCATTAACAGATGTTACCACGCCCCTCCCCCCACCGATCTGTAATAAATGTAAAGAAATAATGCTTTGTTTGTGTCAGCTTTATTTAGTTTGAACAGATAACACTTGTCCAATGTGCTCCAGGCACTGACGGTTTTGGATGATTTACAAACGAAGCCCAAAGGGTGAACGTTTACACGAGGGCCGGTAATACTGTGAGGGAAATGTGATTACAACAGGAAGTGTGTGCTCATTATTAAACACGGAGACCAGAGCAAGGCCTTTTGAAAAGCCCACACAGCACACATTGTGGCAAACGCTTTGGGAACTACTTTACAGTTGTAATGAATAGAGAACAGAGCTGGGAAGCTGCTCGTCATGGAGGGAATCTTGAGACAGCTTTATATTCTCAATATAAACCTTTATATTCAGCAGTTTCAAAATAATGTTCAGTCAAGCTATTTGTGCATTAATGTTCTCCTGTTTACTTAAATTACTGTGTGAGATTCAAGGTTCGCAGCAGCTCATTTACAACCTAACGTATGTACATTATAATCATATCCATTAATCTTAACTACAAAGAGCTGAATACCCCATGGGAATATTTTATGGCTCTTATTAACTAAATACTCTCAAGCATTTTGATGATATTCAAACAACCCAATAAAATATACGTATAATAAGGTCCTAAAAATGACCAATAATGGCAGGTTCATCTCAATCTGCGACTCTTAAGGAATAAGGGAGCTTCGTTGCCCGCGTCCGACTGCTGAATAATTCAAACCACATTACGAGGTAGAAATGGAGGAACAGAAGTCTAACGTACATCCTGAGACGCTCATTTCATTAGATCATCTTGAATCCTGCTCTGTGCCCATAAATTCTGAACGGAACGTGAGACAAAGTCACAATTCAAGTTTAATGAGTCGACGTGTCTCGAGAATAAAGAAATGTGGAAACAGTGTTCCCCTTTGAGAGTTATACCTTGCCATTAGAGGGTGGAAAGTGCTGTGTCTGCTTGAAAATAAGCTGTGTGCGATACGCTTTCCACTGAAGGTGACACAAAAAAAGGATTCAGACTCAGATACAACAGTTGATATCATCGATCTGTTGATGTTCGTCCAAATCAAGAAAAAGACTCATCTGCAGCGGGATATACTGTATATCTGAGGTTAGTGATGATGGAGAATTTAAGTTATTTCCATGATCTATGATGGAAACAGGCAGAAACGTGACATGATGGGACCATTAATAGACAACATTAGTCTGGACCAAAGGGGTGGAGCTGGCATCGATAGAGCTGTGCTGCTAGCTTGGCTAAAGTGAAAAAGAATTAAAAAAAAAAATATCCAGGCATACTACGTTAAATCTTTAATATGCTGCAATTAGTCAGGATTAGGAGGGTTATTTTTTAAATGAAATCTGATACAGTTACTCATGACCTGTTAGGAAATGTAATCGTTAACCAATTCCAAGTATCACAACATAACAGTAATGCAATCGGATTACGTCCCATTACTGTTGTCTTGTGTTATGTTTTCTGAAGCAGAAATTTGAAGCGGTTTGCTCATTTCTTACAAACCGTCTTTTAACGCTGGGATGTCTCTCGGCAAAAAGATTAATCATGATTGTAACAACCTGTCAATCACAGTAGCTCCGCCCTAAAACATACCCTGCTTTGTGGTCTATTTTACTCTACATGTGTAGTTTTAAGTCTTCTTCAATACAGAATGATGTTCATTTAGTCAATTATGGTCCATTCCAACTGGTTACTGAGGGAGTCATTTTCTCATAGACTTCTATGCAATC